>BRYE01000009.1:13012218-13019718 GCA_030159115.1 Actinidia arguta var. hypoleuca | reverse complement strand
GACCATAGCGTGTACTTGCCCTGGAAGTAGCAGGGAGATGAGGGATGAGGCAACTCTCCAACAAGGTCGGGTTGCTTCGCTTGAGGGCGAAATGACTTGTGCTCAAAAAATGTTTGCAGAGTTGGAAGGTCTACTTGTCGAGCTCAAAGTTCGAGAACAATAGGTCGTCGATGAGCTTAAAATGGTCAAGAAGGACTGAGATGCCATCGTGAAGAGACTTGAGAAGCAGGTGGTTCACGCCAAAAAGACAGCCATTGAGGAGTTAAAGTCCTCGGATGATTTCAAGAAAGCTGTTGAATCTACGTCTTCTAAGTACTTTGGCGAGGGTTTTGACTTTTTGCAAGAGGCAAATCATCCGTCTCCATACCGACCTTGACATCCAAGAAATGAAGATTGACGCCAAGCTGCTAGAGGAGGAGGAGGAGGAGGACCAACCCTCTTTCTCCTTAAATACTTGTACATTTTTCAACTTTTTGTAATGGTGAGATGAAAGTCCTCCAAATTTTTAATGAAAAGTTTTCCTTTCTCATGCAATTCCTTCTTTATGCCTTTCTTTACAATGTATTTGTCCAGCTTGGCAATGTCATTATTAACAAATCTGGCGATATTAGCTTGGCGAACAAAACTCATTAATCTAGCGAAGAACACTATTGAATGGCGTATTAAGTTTAATTCACCTAAAATAGGCAAATTGTAAACTTAATTATGGTGATCACATTTATTTTGATCCAAAACTGGCGATATCATGGCGAATTGGAATTGGCGATGTAATTCAATAAGTTGAGATTGATTCT
The DNA here is from genome assembly GCA_030159115.1 of Actinidia arguta var. hypoleuca. NCBI lineage: Eukaryota > Viridiplantae > Streptophyta > Magnoliopsida > Ericales > Actinidiaceae > Actinidia > Actinidia arguta. The sequence continues at coordinate 13,018,924 of BRYE01000009.1, read as the reverse complement.
GTTATCCCAAAAGACAACCCAAGAGGGGGTGAATTGAGTTTTTCAAAAATAATTGCAATTAAGATTAGTTAAAGATTAACCTAATCATTGCAACAATAATAAGCAATAATAAAATGAAAGCAAGGCACAATAAAGCATACCCAGAATTATCGAGATTCAACCATAACTTGTGATCTACGTCCTCACTCTAAGACCTCCTCGAAGTCTTCTTCCACTATGCAATCACCAATTACAAAGTAGGTGCTTATTTACCAAGTGCTCAGCTCACTTTTATACAAGAACTTCTTCCAAGTGGTTTTGTTCAAGACCCACTTCAACTTTCAAGTATTTTGCTTATACAAGAGAACACTCAAACTCTTACTCACAAGTGTATATAGGTTATACAAGTAAAATACAAACTCTCTATATAGAGTAGATAAGAATTGAATAACTCACTAAATGCCAATCCTTGAGGATAGAATTTTTTTTAGAAATGTAAGGGATTTTTCAGCTCTTGATGATCAATGTATGGAATAATCACATATCTCCCTTGGTCTAAAAGCATTTGGAGGCTTGTATTTAAGGCCTTGAAGTTAATTCGTTTGTTGGAGATAGTTGGGGCTCATTAAATGTGAGTTTAGACATTTCAGTGTTCAAAAATTTAGCCGTTATATGTCGACACCTTGCTTTATGTGTCGACACTTCATGCGTTGTTTGTGGTCATTATTTTCATGTGTCGACTTTTAAAGAACATATATCGACACTTCAAGCCTTCATTCTTTAGTTCTTGTCTTCTATGTCCATGTGTCGACACTTGATCATCCATTCTTCAAACTCTGGCCTCTGTCTTCGTGTGTCGACTCATCAAATTCATGTGTCAATACTTGATCATCCATTCCTCAACCTTGGCCTCTGTGTTCATGTGTCGACTTCTAAAATTTATGTGTCGACACCTTTATTCCAAATTCAAATCTTTGTCCATTGTCTTCATGTGTAGAATTTTCAATGCCATATGTTGACACCTCTCGCCTAGAATATTCTTCTATATTTTCCTTGGCCAACTGAGCTTCAAACACTTTAAGATTTAAGATTTTCAAGAGATCTTCTCTTTGGGGTATTTATGATCTTTTAAAGACTTCAATCCAATGAAGTTCATCAAGAATCTCTTCAATTCAATTTGTATTGACTTCTTCACTATTGATCCAACTACAATCATTCTTGGTGACTTCAAAATCATTTCCTAAATACTTCAAGGAGTCTTCATAAGCTTGATGAACTCTTTATTTGAATGCCTTTCAATTTCTTCGAATGTAAGTCATTTGTTTGATTGTATTAGACTTTAAGTCTAATCTTTAATTTTCATGAAATTGCACACTAATTTAAACGCATTAGTAGATTAACACAAGGTTTGGTTATCATCAAAATCAAAGCATGAAGTCAACAAATTCTTTTGGCGAGATAATCGAACTTTAAATGTCGAATTTATTATTTAATTGAAATAACCTTAATCATACAGAAATTGCCGATTACAATCACATGAGTTTTTAGTGAATAAGATTTTCAAAATTGGAGACAACCCATTTTAGCGAATTTCGGCGATATACCAGGATTGAACTCTCATTGTCTGGGCGACCATAACCACATGGAGATTGGCGATCATAGGACTTTGGCGGTACCAAACTGCATAGGAGATCCTCTTCACATGGCGATCAACAGGACTATTGGTAATATTTATTCAAGTGTTCAGCATTCCATAGATGTGGTAGTGTATTTCCATTCATATCTTCTAGACAATAAGTTCCTGTCTTGGACACTTTGACAACCTTGTAGGGCCTTCTCATGTAGGACCGAGCTTCCCAGCATTGTGCTCTTTTGTAGACAAAGTGATTTTCCTCAAGACTAAGTCATCAAACAGAAAAGATCTGTGTTTAACTTTCTGGTTGTAGTACTTGACAACCTAATGCTTATTAGCTGCTTAGCGTACCTCAGCTCGCTCTCTTTTTTTGTCAAGGAGATCAAGATTGAGTCTGAGCTCAATTTCGTTGTTCTCCTTATCGAAATTTGAGGTCCTAAAGCTCGACATTCCTATCTCCACTAGTATAACTAATTTTATCCCATAAACCATTGAGTATGGCATCTTGCCCATAGGGATTTTGCTTGTCGTGTGGTTAGCCCATAGTATTCTTGGTAGGTCTTCTGCCCATTCGCTCTTTGATTTCTTTAACCTCGCCTTTAGATTCCTCAAAATTGTTCTATTGGTGACTTCTACTTAACTATTTGCTTGAGGATGATCAGGCGAGGAGAAATGATTAGAGATGGCAAGATCTAAGCAGAACATCTTTAATCCATCGTTGTCAAATTGCTTCGCGTTGTCCAAGATGATAACTTTGAAAATTTCAAATCGACAGACGATGTTCTTCCAAACAAAATTTTTGGCGTTCCTTTTAGTAATTTTGGCAAGAGACTTTGGCTCTATCCACTTTGTAAAGTAGTCTATGGTGATACTCAAAAACTTCCTCTGCAATAGAGCTTGTGGTAGAGGTCCGATCACATCAATTCTCCATTGAGCAAGTGGCCATGAGCTGGTCATTGGTACCATCTCGGTATGAGGGAGATGACTTACTAGAGCAAACCTCTAGCACTTGCCATATTTCCTAGTGTATGTCATCATATCCTATTCCATATAAGGCCAAAAATATCCTTGACAAATAGCCTTCTTAACTAGTGATCTCGCCCGAGAGTGATTTTCATAGATGCCTTCATGAATTTATCTGAGTACGTAATTTGTCTCCTCAAGTCGGAGACATCTCAGGATTGGTCCTAAGAAGGATTTTTTGTACAAAATTCCTTGAATAAGGCAAAATTAGGTTACTTGATACTGGGTTTGGCGCTCTTAGAGCTTGTTTGATGGCAATGTTCCATTTTGGAGATATGCAATGATGTCGTTCATCCACGTCAGACCTACTTCTGCATGACAGATAGTTTTGGCGACCTCTATACTTAGGTTTAGCAAGAACTCTAGGGGAACATTTTTGTCGGAAATGAAATCAAAGGCCGAGGCTAGGTTAGCCAGAGTATCAGCCTTCCTGTTTTCCTCCCAAGGAATTTGGTGAATCTTGAAGTCTTTGATCTTCATTGACATGGCTCTCACCTAATCTAGATAAGCCACCATTCGTAGATCCTTAGTGAGGTAATCCCCTTGCACTTGATTTACTATAAGTTGAGAATCATTAAAGGCATCAAGGGATTCTACTCCCAATCCTGCTATAATTCTCATCCCGATGAGAAGAGCCTCATATTCAGTTTTGTTGTTGGTAGCTTTAAATCTGATGCGTATAGCATATTCCATCTGCTCGCCTGAAGGAGTCTGGAGAGCAAGTCCTGCACCATAGCCGTGTTGGTAGGATGACCTATCCACGAAGAGCTTCCACCTGGCTAGATCACCTTCTTGTCCCTATTTTTCTAGGGTTTTCACCTTGAGAAGAGTCATCTCAGGCTCTAGAACAACGTCATGTGTAAACTCAACTATGAAATTAGCCAATGCTTGGCCTTGATCGCCATTCCTGATTGGTAATTGATGTGAAACTCACTCAATTCAATGGACCATTTCAGCAATTGCCTTGAAGTATCAGGTCATTGGAGAATCTTCTTCAAAGGCTGATCTGTCAGTACCAGAATAGGATATGCTTGGAAGTAGTGACGAAACTTTCTGGCAACAATCAGAAGGGCATAGGCGAACTTCTCAATTTTTAGGTATCTAGTCTCAGCTCCCAAGAGGACTTTGCTGACATAGTACACTATCTTTTGAATCTTGTCTTCTTCTCTAATAAGCATTACACTTACTGCTATTAGCAAGACGGATAGGTATACTATGAGCTCCTCGCCCAAGCTAGGAACCATGAGTAGAGGGGGCAATCCAAGGTATTCCTTAACTACTAAAATGTCATCTCGAGTTCTTCCGTCCACTCAAAAGTTTTGTTCTTCCTCAAGATCTTAACGAATGGTAAACACTTGTCTGCTAATTTGGAAACAAACCTATTAAGGGTGACTTCTCGCCCATTTAACTACCGCACCTCATGTATGATTCTAGGCGAGCTCATCGCAAGTAAGGCTTGAAGGTTCGGGTTGGCCTTAATCCCATGTTTTATCACTAAAAAACCAAAAAAATTTCTCGACGACACACCAAAGATACATTTGGAGGGGTTAAGCATTATACGGTGTTTTCGCAGGACGCCGAATGTTTCCTCTAAATGGGCAATGTGATCAGCTGCTCTCATGCTTTTGATTAACATATCGTCTATGTAGACCTTCATTGTCTTCTCAATCATTTTCTTGAATATCTTGTTGACCAACCTTTGGTATGTTGCCCTAGCATTCTTTAACCCAAAAGGCATGACTTTGTAGCAGTACAACCCTCTCTCCGTTATAAAAGAAGTCTTCTCCTCATCGGGCGGATGCATCTTGATCTGATGATACCCTGTGAATGCGTCCATGAAACTGAGAAGCTCATATTTGGAGGTTGCATCTACGATCAGATTAATTTTGGGCAGAGAAAAACTATCTTTTGGATAGGCCTTATTGAGGATGGTAAAGTCTACACATATTGTCCATTTCTCCTCTTTTGGGGAGATACTACAACGTTGGCGAGCTAATCCGGATAATGAGATTCCCTATTAACATTGGCTTTGATGAGTTTAGCCACTTTTTTTTTTTTTTTTTTATGATTTTCAGGCATTCTGGGGCAAGCTTTCTTCTCTTCTAGTGAACTGGAGAATGGTTAGGTTGGTGAACAACTTGTGAACGGTGATCTGAGGATCTATTCCGAGAATGTCTCCCTGTGACCATGCGAACACATCATAATTTTTCTTCAAAAATTCCACCAAAGTATTTCATAGCTCCTTTGTCAATTTCATCCCATTCATGACATGACGATCTAGATAGTTAGGATTATGGAAATGGGAGTCGCTTCTTCCAGAGGCTTGGTGTTTATTGTTTCTCGTGGATCTTCAAGAGTTATTTCATCTACCTCGTCCCTCAGCGCCTCTATCTCAGCATCATCAATCTGTAATTGCTATTGGACACCTAGTTTCGAAGGGGATTCTCTTTCATGGCCATGATGAAACATTGTCTAGAAATCTTCTGATCGCCCCTCACCTCGCCTACCCCTATCAAAATGGGAAACTTCATCATCAAGTGATAAGTGGAAGTGATGGCTTTGATTCTTCCCAACGTCAGGTGACCTAGGATTGCATTACAAGGCATTGCAATCCACAACAATGAAGTCTTGCCATACCGTGGTCTGGTGGGATTTCATTCCTAAAGTCACTGATAACTTGATCCATCCGAGCGGATGTGTTGTGCTCCCCCCAAATCCGACTAGAGGGGTGCAAAATGGGTGAAGCCTATCTCGCCCAATTTTCATCTTGTCAAACGCTGAGATAAATAAAATGTCAATAGAGCTTCCATTGTCGACTAAGATCCTCTGCACATTGAAATTGGCGATCGCAGTGGAGACGACCAATGCATTGTCATAGGGTAGATGCAAACCTTTCAAGTCATCATTGGTGAAATTGATGGGCGGGTGAGCTTTAGTCACAAGTGCGGAGAGGTTATAGACTTCTTCTTCAGCTCCCCCACTTGCCTCTCTGGCATGCCTCTTCTGATATGAGCTTGAGCATCCTCTTGATCCAAACCTTCCATGGATTATTTGGATATCTCCTACTATCAGTTGGTTGTTTCCGTATCTTCTATCAGGTGAGTCAGGCTACGGGCGATCAGCTACAAACCTCCTTAGATACTCTTTCTTGATTAGGTTAGCTATTAGCTCCTTCAGCTGGAAACAATCCTCAGTATTATGCCCATGATCCCTGTGAAACTTGAAATACTTATTTTTGTTTCTCCTGAGGGAGTTAGTCATGATTTCCCCTAACCATTTTACAAACTCTTCGTTTTTGATCTCCATGAGCACTTGGGCTATAACAGTATTTAGATGAGGCAATACTAGGTTGGGTTGGCGAGGTGAGGTGAAGTGCGGGGACGTCGGTCGTTAGTCCTCCTTCGGGCATCTCGATCTAACCTCTTGCTCTTCACCTTATCTTTATAGTCAACTCGCTTAGTGTCAAGCTCTGTTCTCTTATGATCATCTCTTTCTCGCCTTCTGCGCTTGGCCTCGACCAATTCTTCTACGGTGATGTATTTATCGGCTTTGCTCTAAGTGCCGACTGGGTGTCTAAAACATTCTTGGAGAGGGAATCAAATAGCGGTCTTGGGTAAAGTCCTTCCATCATCTCTATGATCACCACTTTATCATTTGGATCCTCCACCTCCAGCACAACTTGATTGAACTGCTTGATGTAGTCTTTCAAGATCTCCTCTTCTTTCTAGTAGACTATGAAGAGGTGAGAGGCATTCTTCTATCTGATCCTGTAACTCATGAAATTGGCAACAAAGAGTCTGCTTAGATTGCCAAATGAATCAATGATCCTTAAATAAACTTTCTGTACTAGGATCTCACCGACCACCTTCACTATAGCTGAAAAGGCCTTACACATTACCTCGTTCGAGTATCCCTAGAGTGTCATTAAGTTTCTGTACGAGTCTAGGTGGTCCATTGGATCTGTTTTCCCTTCATACACCCCGAGCTGAGATGGCAGTTTGACTTGGATGAAACCCTGGTCGTCATCACTCATTCTGTAAATGGAGGCTCGATCTTCCTTGTTAGGGCATC
>BRYE01000009.1:12962218-12967218 GCA_030159115.1 Actinidia arguta var. hypoleuca | reverse complement strand
TTTATTTTTTATAAATAAGTAGGTTTTAGAAAAGTAATTTAAATAGTTTAATTTTAAGTGTTCCTAATCAAAATGTACTTAAAAAATAATATTTTTATTAATTTTAATAATATCATTAAAAAAATATTTATTTATTTATTTATAATTTTTAGAACACCACCATTTTTTTTTATAAACTATCACATCTTAATATTTTATCAATAAATAATTTTTTAAAAAAATATTACAAAAAAATTGTCACGTATTTACTAAAAAAATAATAAATAAGAAAAATAATTGATTTTATAGTAAAAATTAAATAAATAGGGTTATTCTAAGAAAAAAGATAAGGTCTATTACTTGTAATGGTGTGTTGAGAAACAAATATAGAATTCTTAAAAATAAGAACAATCTTGTTATTTTGATAAAAAAAAAATTAGCTTCAAGCAAGAAATTTGATAAAAATTTCAAAAGTAAAAAACGTAGTAGTAGTAATGAATAAATGGTGGTTTTCTTGCTAGTGAACTTTATACTCTCTTTTTTTTTAGTTGTATTTTTTTTTATTAGATTGAATTTACACAAATGTCCTTTACCATTAGTCTTTGTAGTTTGACCAAAGTTTTTTTTTTTGTCCTTATAGATTTAATTTGTATATTTTTTTTAATAATCGATAGAAAGGGATAGGGAAAAAGAATGTTGCACTTCGAAAAGGTAACACTCGCATCACGCCTAATAAAAGAGAACCATAATTACTTGGCCAATCCCTCAGTCTTAATTTGAACAATTAGGACCCTAAAATTTTAATTTGGTTCGATTAGTTCTGTTGTAAATACCCATTTAGAAGTTTGATGGAAAATGAGCAGCAAATCTTGAGTGAGCCTATTTTTTAGGGTAATTTGCCACCATTGGCCCCTAAAATGATATGAGTTTTCACTTATTTTTAAACTAGGGCTACAAATGAACCTAGTCATTCGTGAGCAGGCTTGAGTTTGACTCATTTAAGACTCAACTTGACTCAATTTGTTTTGTAAATAAACGAGCTTAAGCCTCTGTACAAGACTCGCTTAATAAACTAGCCGCCGAGCTCGAGTTTACTAAAGCTCACTTCGAACAAGGTAAAAAAAAAGTCAAGATAAAAAAATATATTACGAAATTGTTTTATAAAAAATGAGAGTTTTCATATTTCGCTATATATGAAGTATAAGAACATAGTTGATAGTTGGTAAGAAAAAATAAAGATATTTTTATAATAAATAATAAAATTTATTTGCCACATTAATTATTTAAAGGTGTGAATATATAATTTATTTGGCATGCTGAGACTTGGGAACAAATTCTAACTCAACTCAATAAGTCAACTGTACGGTGAAATGCATCAATGTGTGTTTCTTTCTCTCTGTATGGTATACCTACAAATGTACCAATACCTATATTCAATGCGCACTCATATAATGAAGTTCTTCGTCTTCCTAAAAAAAAACTCTAACGCACGCACATTTTGGAAATACGTGCATCAAACTCCTGAAAAATCTGTCATCATTGATCAACAACAAAATCTTTTCAAAAAAAAAAATAAAAATAACCTTTTATTTATGCAAAACCTGAGAAGATCAGGTCCAAGCAACAAAAAACAGCTGACAAACAGAACAACTGTAGGTATACCACCGCCGTATAAACGTCCTCACCAGAAAAATTCTTGGGTAACTCTTTTCATGTACCATGAATTTTGTCATTTCAGCTATAGTTCTATTCTTTCGATCCGTCACTCTATTTTGTTGTGGAGTGTAACTCTACCGTTAATTGCCTCTCCAAATCAATATCTTAACAAATTTTTAAAAAAAAATTAAGTTGTACTCTTCACCTCTATCACTTCTCAAGACTTTCAAAAGGTGGCCATTTTGTATTTCAACAAAACTTTGAAACTTTTTGAAAATAGAGAAAATATCGTATTTTTGTCTCATGAAGTACGTCCAAGTCATTCTTGAAAAATCATTAATAGAAGTAAGAAAGAATTTGTTACCTCCATGAGTTAGTGTATTTATTGGCCCACACACATCGGTATGAACAAGCTCCAATGGAGTTTTAGTTCTCCATGCGTTTTCTTTTTTTTTTTGGAAATGACTCCCTTTGATGCTCCCAAGAACACAATCTTCACAAACTTGCTTCACTTCTTGAATGGTTAGCAACTCATACACCATGTTCTTTTGTTGTAGATTCTTCAAGCTTTCAAAGTTCAAGTGCCCAAATCTTCTATGCCATAACCATGACTCAGCAACCACATTTGTTTTCAATGCCACATTTTTTGCATTTCAAAAAGTGAAGGGAAAACTTCTATTGCTCTCCATCTTAACTTTTGCCACAGCTTGACTTCTTCTTCCTTTGTCAAAAATCTTGCAATACTCTTCTTCAAAGTGAATGGAGTATCCACGCTCTACAAGTTGTCCAACACTTAATAAATTTTACTCCAAGTTTGGAATTAGAAGCACATTAGAGATATATCTTGTTCCATTCTTTGTTTCAACGGCAATTGTACCATTTCCCTTTAATTGGACCAATGCACTATTTCCCATCTTTACTTGAGAATTTGGAGAAGCGTCCATTTTTACAAAAATGCTTTCATCTCCGGTCACGTGGTTGGTACACCCACTATCAAATTGGATGCCCAAATTTGTTGCAATTATAACATTGGAATTTTCCTTTGAATCAATAATCTTTATCAACATGACTACTTTTATTACAAATCCCACACCTTTGTTGAGTGGACACATCATTTCTCTTTCTTTGAAAATTATTTCTTCCTCTTCTATTTCATCCACCTCTAAAATTTTGCCCCCTAAATCGATCATAGCTAGAGGCTTCTTTTCCATGGGTTTTAGAAGCATCAACATCAAGTTTAGATTGAAAGGCACTTTCAATTGATTTATCGGATTGCCTATTCAATCTCTACTCAAATGATTTAATTGAACCTATTGATTCTTCAACACTCAATGTTGTTAAATCATTCATGTTTTTAATAATGGCAACAATGGTGTTATACTTTTTCGACAAACTAATCAAAATTTTCTCAACAAATCTTTGATTAGTAATACTTTCCCCATAGGTTTTCATTTGATTCACAACTTCCATAATTCTATAAAAATAATCTTTCAACATTTCTCTATCCATCATTTTCAAATTCTCAAAATCTCTTCTCAAGGATTGAAGTTTGATAGTTTTTACTTTGAGGTATCTCTATACTCCTTGTGAAGAATTTTTCATGCATCCTTTGCTTTTGTTTCATTGATGATTCTTGAAAAAATTGAATCCGCAAGCCCTAATTGAATCTTTGAGAGAGGTTTTCACATCCATCTACCTTTGTTCCCTCAATTTTGCATTTGGACAATACTCAATGTCTCATCATCTTGGGGTTCTTCAAACACTTCTTCTACATATTCCCAAAGTTCATCTGAAATGGGTTAGGTTTTCATCTTTACACCTAAAAAATCATAATTTTTTCCATTAAAAACTGGACATGGAGTTTGTTGGCTGTGATTGCTTGAACTTGCCATCTCCTTCTTCTTCATTGAGTTTGTTTTCCGATCACAAATCTTCACTCACAACTAGTTCTTGATCAGATCTAACTTTGATATCAATTTGTTGGAGTTTGAAGGCAACTAATCTATGAGATTTGGAAGAGAAAAATGAAGAAGAAGAAAAACAATAACAATTTTGTTACTGGAACAGGGCAGTCTTTGCAGGAACAGGGCAACCTTCTTTGCTGCTAATTTGATAACTCTATATTCAAATGAGAGCTTCAACATTACATTAAATAGGTAGATGTCTTACATAGCTAAAAGACTAAAATACCCATAATATTTAAAACAAATACAAATAAGGACAAAGCATTAATTTTAACATACTGTGCTCAATGCGCAACAGTGGCACTATCGGGAATGTACAACAATGCTCACTGTACAATAATGCAACATGTTTATTTACATTTTGTTTTTACAAATAATGAAAGAACGTAAATCTAACATCCTCTGGACTATTTCTGCGGTCCAAGTCTGCACGCTAACCTAAAATGATTCTCAATAATGTGGGTAAGGATAAAGCTTGTAAGAAAATTTAACAAAAAATATAAAATTGTAATAACGTTCATGCACATGCAAATTGAGCCTCACACACATTGTTTAGAGGGGAACAGGAAAAAGTATCACACAAGCATACGACTTCACTCACGCTCTAACAATTGTACACTATCAGTCTCAAACACACATTGTTCACAAAAAGGAAGAGAAGGAAGAATGTCACACAAAAATACACAACCTCACACAAAATATGATACAGCGTACATATTGATCATCTAAATCCAACAATATAATAAATAACATGTGCATCGACACACACCCCAATTCACAATTGAGAAAGAGAATCAACTAGTTGCTAGTGATACATCCTCCCCAAAGGCATATGTCACTCGATCAATCTTACGTCTCACATGTCAAATTCATCATCTACCCCTTACATAAGCATGTACCAATCGACCCATCATCCATTCTCGTAAGTCGACATCTTCTTTTACTCCTTATGTAAGCCTGCACTCCGATCACCTCTCCTCGCTTTAAGTTGACAACCTCACACCCACTCTTTTCTTGATATCTCCAACCTAAGCCATACGCACATCCTCACACCGACTCTAGACACATACATTGACCAAACCCACACAAACTACCAAATCCACATGCCAACTCTACCCACACATACACTGACCCTAGGAATACACTCTCATCACCTAAGTCGACATCAACATCGAATCGCACAAACTTACCAATTAAACATAAACTATACGATTTAAACATGATTTTTTCACATCAACTAACATAATCAACAATTGTCAAAGCATATATGATCGCATGTAAATCTCTACCCACTCGGCTAACATTCAATGGTTAATCATATACATACGTAGTTAAGGCCCACTCGGCCACCAATTAAACAACTAATCAAGTAATTTCACAATTAAGGCCTACTCGACCAAT
>BRYE01000009.1:12947218-12949718 GCA_030159115.1 Actinidia arguta var. hypoleuca | reverse complement strand
AACTCACACATCGACAGCAACACGATACTCAAACTTTTAATACTGGGTACAGTTCGTAATGGCCTGAAAGACACACCCATTAACAATTGTGTTAATGTCCAAATAGCTGATCACTAAAAAGATTCGAACTTGAGATAGGTTTTTTGCAATTGGAATCAAACCATTGTTTAATTAATCACAAAGTGGATCAGTCAAATTCTTGTGGCAAATTGCCTAGTCTACTTCAACTAAAGAATTTGGGACCACTGCCATCAACTAAATGAGTGGAAACTGTGTGTGGCCCCATTCACATGATTTATCTTGGCCAAACTCAGAAATTCCAATCCCAGAGGAAGTATTCCCACCATGACTCATCAAGCCACAACACCATCATTTATTCAAAAGATCTTTGTTTTCACAAGTGCTAGTGGAGACATTCATTCATAAAAATGAGACTTTAAGGAGTTACTTGTTGAAAACTTATCTTTAATTGAATTTAGGGACCACCCCTTTGTCTGCCCAAAAAGAAAGTTAAGGGGTGGTTGTGGAGGATTGTCAAGATCAAGAATCAACTAGTCAGTTTCCAAAACGTAAAATTGTTCCAAAACTTTCTTTGTGAGATATTGACCCTAGGGCCAATCAATTACTAGTTATGTGCATTTTGGATTGGGTAAAAAGGAAAATGATGTTGAAACCCAAGAGGTAAAAAAAAACCCACCATGTGGTGGGTTCTGATTGGCCTAGGTTTTGTGGGCCGCACTGAGGTTCTCGTTGCTATCTATATCAGCTTGCCTCTCACTTTGAGCAGTGTTATTATCTGGAAGAAAAAGTTAGGACGTGGCATAAATTGTAGAGTCCGGATCCTTATAAGTGGATCCTCGGAAATGCAATCCAGTACATTTTAAGATCAAAATGATACTATTTTAATTAATCTTAAAATTACATCGTTTAATAATCGTGACTAAAACGATATCATTTTAATTTTAGAATATACAAAATCACTTTCAGAATTGCACTTCAGAGGATCATCATCCAGTTCAGAGGAAGATCCCAATCCTACATTATATAGACTGAAACACAGAAACCGACAATATGATAAGTTATGATTGATTTTTTTTTTACTGATTATCTATCTGCACCACCAATTGCAGTCCACGTTAGACGATCTCCCACCTTGAATTGAGTATGCAGCTCAAGATAAAAAAGCTATTTGTAGAGGTCGCATCGTCATTTAATTGGCCTTCCCGTCGAATCGACCACGTGCTGGAATATAATTGGCTTTGGTTTTGTGGGCCTACAGTACACAGAGGCCTATTGAAACCGACGTTAGCCTCTCTCTCTCTCTCTCTCACCTGAGCAGCATTACTTCACATAGGAAAGAAGTTGTGACGTGGCATTGTCACTAATTAATTCCTATTCCACCTTAATCCGTCGTCATCCTAGCTAGTGCCACAGCTACAAAGGCAAATAAGCTTGAGCCTATCTATCAAAGCCACCAATATTATGTTGACTTGGCTTCTTGTCAATGGTCAAATGAAAAATCATAGGATCGTTGAAACTTGAAAGCAAACTCTCTTTTAATACTCTTTGTTACCACAAGAGAAGCACGTGATTGGGAGATTAATTGTATGCAAACATGCATTGTGGGAAAAAATAAAATTTTAATTTTTTTAAAAAATTACACTTTTAGGTGAATTATTTTTGTTTTTTTATTTTTTTAATCAATTGTTTTTAGTTTTCTGTTTGTGAGGAATCAGAATATATATATATATATATATATGGATTTCAGAAAAATTCTAATTAATCCATGATTGAAAGGAAAAAAAATACTTTTTCAATTCATGTTCGAATGACGAAATGGAAAAGTAAGTTCAGACAAAAGATGAAAAAAAATTCACCGAAAATAAAAATAATCCACTAAAAGATACAATTTATTCCAAACGGAGTATGAGTGTGTAGAAAAAAAACACTAATAGCACCTTAAAAATTCCAACACTTTTAGCAGTGGGCTGTAATGATATTTCCAACTAAAGAAAAAATATTTTCCACTAAGTGGGAACTAAAGCATTATGCGCATGTTTGGCAGAGCTATAAGTTATAATTTCTATAATTTTGTCATAAAAATCATGTCAGGGTGCCTTATGATTCTGTTTATTGGTCAAAAAATAATTTACAAAAAGTTAAAAAAGAGTTGATTCTTGAAAACTCTATTTTAAAATTTTTTTCACTTTAGAATTTAAATAAGCAATTTTTAAATAAGTTCATTCAATGTATTGCTTAAATGGGTGTTTCTTAGATTCACATTCATTGAAATTTTGGTTAGGATAGGACTGATATGCACAAGTAAAGTGTAGGATTGGACTTAAGGGGGCTGCTAGGACAGTGATAAGGTCCACTTATTTTAGTACTAATATTACTACGCTTTTCTCCAATAAGTTTTGGGTATTAAAAACACGCTTATTATTTGTTCATTGATAATTTTTGAATTGCGTATGCATGTTCCCTTGATGATAAGTGGGGA
>BRYE01000009.1:12912218-12914718 GCA_030159115.1 Actinidia arguta var. hypoleuca | reverse complement strand
ATTGGCTGCAGCATTTTATGTATAGACTGACTTTTTGCCTCGTATAGCTATGCCAAGCCAATTGTAGCTGAGAGAGTAGTGGGCCGTAAAGCTTGAACATGTCGCCCAACACCTTCCTTGAGACCATTAACGAAGCAAACAACCTGTTGATCTAGGGTCACAATGTGTTGGGAACACACTTTGGGACTAAAATTTATTAAGTTCTATATATTAAATTAGATGAATAATGATTGATTCATGTTCTCTTAAATGAGTAGATGAATTTAGTGTATTCATTTGTCAAAAATCAAATTGATTTGAACGAGAAAATTGTTTCTCAAATAAGTTTCAATGCAAAGAAAAAAAATGTGGATAGACAAGATTGTCCTACATTGAAAAAAGAAAGAAAAGTTAGTAAGTATATAAAACCCAAATATGAACTCTTTAAATTGGACCCTTGAGCACCTCAAGTTTTTAAAGGGGTAGTTATATATAAAGTAGGCTTGATCCATTAGCCTTTGGGCTTATGAGTTTGACTCACGTGCGGCTACACCACAGCCGCCCGTTCGTCCCGACCCATTCCGATTGGGCTCGGTTCGGTTCGTGTGGGCGGGGCTGGGCTTGGGCTTAATTGAATATTAATTTTTTTGAGAAAATTTATTCAATTATTTTAATTTTAAAAATTAGAAATTATACTTTCTTCCCCGGAGTTAACTTTATTTTTGCGAACGGTCACACCATTTCGAATTTAAATGAAGCGGAAATTATAGTTTATTTTTGGATTTTTTTTCCTTTAATACGCGAATAGGTACGACCTTTCAATTTGTGCAGAAATGTCCTTATGCGTAGCTGTTTAGCCGAATAAGTGTAATTTTGGCTAAATGGGTGCCTTTTCAAAGAGGAGTGACCCTCCAGAAATATGTGATGACTTTTATAAATTCCTCTACCATCCAGCATTCTTCATTCATTCGAAATTCATTTTAAGCAAGAGTTAGAGAGTGCTAGAGCGTTCATCATTTTCTAGTTTTCATTTGAAAGAGAAGATACACTTGAAGATTCAATATGATCTTCTGATTTTTAGTATTACTATCCGAAGATCGTAACTGTTATATCCTGGAAGTTGTACAACATATTCCGTAAGTATCAAATTCTTACGACTTAAGGACACTGAATTTAATTCAGGCCTCAGCCAAATTAAATTCTGCATCCTTAAGTTTCTTAATTTACATTTTCTGTTCTTCTTTCTCTTTTAACGTTTCTATTCAAATTATTCTGGAATTTCTGTTCCTAACTTTCTGATTTTAAAGAACACCATTTTCTAACACATTTTCCCTCCTCTACTGAGCAACCTTTCAAATTGGCTTTGATAATCTCGAACCAAGCCTGTTTGCCGAAGCTTCGTATGATCCCCAAAGAAATCTTCATATTGGGTGGGTCCGTACCTTGCATGTAGGCCATCTTTGAGATTGTCCCAAGTGACCAAGTCTTTTTCCTCTTTTAAGAACTGGTACCATAGTTGAGCTTCATCTTCTAGGTGGTATGCAACAAGGGGTACTCGTTCTTCTAATGGAGTACATTGGAATTCAAAGAATTGCTCGACCCAACAAATTCAATTTGTTGGGTCTTCTTTTCTGTTAAATGGAGAGAAGTGCAGCTTTGCAAGCTTTGAAATAGCAGAGCTGGTACAACCACCTAGGCTCAACGATGTGCCATCATCTCATCCAGCTCTATTTTGGTTAGCAGAAGTCACTTCTCGCTCACCACCACAACTAGTCACAAGCTGATCAAAACTAGAATTCATGGCCGAAAACATCTCGTGCGTCTTCTTCAAGATTCTTTCTTGCCCAGAGCTCAACGATCCAACCGCAGTCTCCAGCCTGTTTTTAATGCGATGTTCCTCCATGCCTGGCTCTGATATCAATTTGTTACGTACTAACGTTATAGATCTTATTTTTTGATTTGTTCTTGTCGATTGTAATTCCTCATTTAATTGAAGTCAGTTTTGAGACTTTGCTGTGTTGGTTTCTTCATAATTGAAGAAGTTCTTAATTGTACTTGGTTTTATTCTCGTTTTTGTTTTGTTCCTTGTTAACGATCTAGATATTAGCTTTATAAGCTTTATAGACTTTTTGCGAAGATTCTTGCTGGTAATAATTCATTGTCTTGGATCTTGTTTTTTTTTCCGTTGTTTGGTTCTTGAGAAAATCATGGAAAATTGATTGAGGAAGAAGTTTGTATTTCCACTTCTTCCACTCTTTCTTTGTTTAGTAAAACCAATATGATAGGATCACTCTAGAAAATTAAAAGCAAAATAAGAGAAAGGGAAAGAAATTGACCACTTTGAGGGGGTCACACCTCCAATAGATCACTTCAAGGGATGTAACCTCCAAGCCTTTAAGGCATTTTGATATTATTTCTTATCATAATAAATCATACGGCATCTCCATTATTGTATAGACTTTAATAGAAAAGGAAATATAATTAAATGACATAAATTAAGGACTTGCTATCCTAGACTCCA
>BRYE01000009.1:12862218-12864718 GCA_030159115.1 Actinidia arguta var. hypoleuca | reverse complement strand
GAAAGACCGTGAAGGACGGGTGAGGTAGGGAATCAACGTGGTTTTCAAAGAACCAATCTACAAACTCCTCACCAAGATCCGGGATAAGCCATACAACAAAAAGCCACTCCCCATGGAAAAAGATCTGAAAAAACGTAATTAGCGGTGGAAATGTGCCTTCCACGAGGAAAAAGGGCACAAAACAGAATTTTGCAAGGCCTTGAAGATTTTCCTTGTTTAGCTCGTTCCGGTTGGGCACCTAACGGAGTTTGTGGACTAAGAAAAGACAAAGGCAGAGGAAACCGAGGTCAAACCTAATCCAAGGTTTGACCGAGGCGAGGATGAAACTAATGATTGGGGGCCCAAACCACCCCGATCTTGAGAATAGGATTCAGGGGAAGATTTGCATTGTTAGGGAAATGCACAAGATATTCTCGGTCCAACCAACAGCAAGAAAGCCAAGACATGGCTTGTTTGAGCCAGGAAACATCACATTTGCCAAGGCAAATCTGAAGTGAGTCCAACATCCCAACTGTGATCCCTTGGTCATCCAACTGCAGGTCCCATGGCTACGATGTTAAACGAATCCTAATGGACTCCGGAAGTTCGGTTGAGGTGATGTATTTTGACCTTTTTAAACAACTTAAACTATCTCAGGATGATCTAAAGCCGACTCGAGCTCCGTTAAATAGGGTTCAACACTCAATCCCACTGGCCCTTGAGAACTGTAACACTCAAAGTCCGAGCTGGTTCCCAAGAGATGAAGACTAAGTTCGTGGTTGTTGATACGTCATCCCCTATTACGCGATCATTGACATTTGTAAGAGCAAGACTAGTCGTCGAACTGCTCAAGTATGAGCTTGAGATGTTCTAAACATTTGCAAAGCAAGCTTGAAAAAAAGCCTCTACGCTATTGCATGCAAACAAAAGATTTTTGCTAAGGCACGTGTAAAGTTTTCTCATCGAGATGTCTAAGCATCAAGCTCAAGAGTATTCAAATCATTCACAATACAAGTCAAGAAAATCTATCTCTACGATATGCATTCACACAGTAGATTTTCACTAAGGCATATGCACGACTTGGTCTTTGAGCTATTTGAGCACCGAACGCAGGACTGTCAACATTCATAGCTCAATGTAGAATAAAAGCAGTATACACTGAGTCATTCGCGGATTGCCTTAGCATCAAGCCCAGAGTATCTTAAAGCCTTCAATAGACTGAAACAAGGCAGAAATATGCTATGGCAAAAAGTAGAAGAAGATCGAACTGGGAAAAGAAAAGGCTAAATATATACAAATTCTTCATAAAACATTGTTCAGCAAAAATATTTACAAAGTTCGAAAAAGGACTAACCCCTTTCAATCACTTCATGGCTCGAGAGAATTGTCTTGAAGGTCTTCCACAGCTCGGCCAGCTTCCACAGCCTTTGGCTTCTTCTTACCTTGTCATCTTTCACCTCGTCCCCGCCATTAGTATCATCCTCATCTTTCTTCGCAGGAAGGTTGGCTTATTCTTCCTCGTTGAAACCTAGGAGGATGGGCGAGTACTGAGCGAAGTCAGAAGAATAATTGGGGGCATCATTTCCGCCCATGGAAGATGTTATGGGGGCACACTGAGATCCTTCAAACACGTGAGCTTATTAAAAAGAAACAACTTTCTTTTGGACTAACTCGCGGATGTAGAATAGCCTAACCCGATTCCAACCACGGTCGAAGACCCATTGGTAAACATGGCATTGGCCACCTTTTGGAGCTCTATCACCTCCCCGTCCTTCTTGTCCAACTCGGCATGGACGACGAAGACTTCCTCGATTACATCAGCAATAACCTTTATGGAAGTTGTGCGCTCCTCAGCGAGAACTGCACGCTCAGCAATAAGCTCTTTGTCTTTCTTCTTCATATCACCCTCCATGGTGTTGGCTCTCCTTTAGGCCCTCTTTAGCTCGTTATAGCGCTGGAGGTTTGCATTGACCTCTGGAGGGCTTTGTAGAAGACAAAGATGTTCAGTACAAAAAATACTAACAACCTATTTAGCAGAAGGAAATGGTCCCAGATTTGAGTTTCTCCTGATTTCTTCTCCCTTTGAGCCCATTTCTCCAATGTTTGGCATAATCTTTCTCTCTTTGATTTCTTCGCCAATCGACTTCGAACTCCATCCACAGCTGGATATAGGACAGGTAGGGGTACCCCCGTCCGTGGTCACACGGTGCTCTGCGTGGTGGTGAAATGACCGTTGTGCCCTCGTTTTTGGATGGGTGATTTCCGTTGTGCCCTCGGTCCCCTTTTGTCTGATAAGTCGACCATTTCCTCTCTAATCTGACTTTCTCCCTCTACACGATCTTCAAATTGCACTCTCTATAAACTTTGTTTTTGGCATCAATTTCTGAATCTACAAAGAGAGAATCGAGAAGACCATGACCGCAATCAACAATCGCCACCAAGATGGTAACACGCCGATGGCCAATTCAGCAATCCCATCATCCAAGAAACCAATTTCTGTGGCGAAGAGCGTTGATACCCA
>BRYE01000009.1:12834718-12849718 GCA_030159115.1 Actinidia arguta var. hypoleuca | reverse complement strand
TCATTGTAATTTCTCAAATGTCAAGGGTACTTTGTGTATTAAAAACAAACCTAAAGGGAGGTCATTGTATATATATATATATATATATATATATATATATATACACTTACAAATATATAAAGGGTGAAATACAATGATCGGAAATATTATGAAATCAACTCAAAATGATATTATGCTTTGTGTAGTTTGTAAAAAAAATTAAACACAAATTGAAAATGTGTGTTGTTTTAATTTGAAAAAAATAAACCCAAATTGAAAAATATCAATCCCACCTAAAATGGTTTTAGTTTGTGTGTTTGTATTGTGTTGGAGAGAGAGAACTGTGCGGTTGTGAGTATTTGAATGGATAGAAAGAAATCGAAGATAGACACCTACAATGGTGTAATAGTGGTTGGAGTTGGCTGCTGGAAGCCTCTGGTTCTAAGACTGAACTGCAAGGCAACAATAGTGAGAACGGCTGCCGAAGTTATTTTTGAGAAACGACTCTCCAACGATTAGATGACACGAATATACACAGTGTATGTAGAGAGTGTGTGTATAAGTTTAAAGTAGCTGGAAATTGGCCCTTTGAATGAATAAGGCATGACCTTATATAGTAGTCTGGTGCGTGCTTAAACGCGCCAACTGTCACGTCATTGGATAGACTGCAACTCGGCATATGCTTGGATGCTTTGATCGATGTGTCAGTGAGTAGGCAGCTGACTCAGCCATACTCTTAGGGCCTGGTTGGTGGTTAGCCATCATGTCATCGACGTCTTTGGTCCAAGCATGGGAACTATTAAAAGAAATTTTGCCATGTTGGTTACCTTTTGTCCCCTGATATCCGAGCTAGGGCAAGCATCGCTGTCGCTATATAGTAAACTTGGCAAGATCACTGCACTGAAGCTTGGTCGAGGGGCAACAGTCGGAACAACCTCGCGTTTCATTTTAAGACACCTCAAGCTCATGCTCGAACATCTCAATCGACTAGTCTCGCACTGTTTTAAGACTTTTCAAGTTCATGCTTGAGCATCTCAGTGATTTGTCCCGTGCTTTTCATTATGACCACCTTAACTCGTGCTTAGGCAAACGAGGAATGCAACCCGGTTATTTTGAAAAATTAAATTTAGAATTTTTTTTGCAAACTCATGGTGTTTTGAAGTCTTTAGTCTTGCTATGTATATTTTCAAAGTGTTTGAGAAATTATAAGTCAAAACCTCATGAGATGATCAGACTACTTACGTAGCTAAAAAATACTCACATTTGTTTAAACATGGCAAACAAAGAGATAATGTCAAGAAACCCAATACACGATTTTTATAAACATAAGCTTGGTACAAAGAAATTACATTTTGTTTTATAGTTTTTCCTTAAAGCTATTGGAGTTCCAAGGTCTTGGGACTTGCTTGCTCTTGAAGTCCTCAAGATGGTGAGCTCCCCTGCCGCAAGCTTAGTTATCTCGTATGGACCCTCCTAATTGAGACCGAGCTTCCCATCCGTAGGATCCTTGATGTTTTCAACAACTTCAAAATAGTTCACCTGGCCTAAGATCCATTTGAGGTGGTTCTTTTTTTTCTTTTTATGGTTGCCTCATAGAACGGAGCTTGGTATTCGCAGTGAACTTGACCAACTTTGTACCCAAATGTTCATCATGATTGCCCAGTTAAGCCCTCTTTTGTTGTTTTGCTTCTATTTTTAGAATGTGGAGTCGAACTGAACCGAACTCAACTGCTGGTGAATAATCCCTAGAGGCAAGTCTTCTCCTACGGCGTCATCAATTTTGTTGTTGCTTCTATCAAACCTAAAGTTAGGCTTGACTTCATCTTTCTCTACCTGGGTCTTTTCCTGATCAACATACTTCTTCAGGTGTCCCTTTTGAATGAGATGATCAAGAAAAGCCTTCAGGGCTTTGCAATTTTAGATTCATTGCCTTTTTCCTCATGAAATGAGAACTTCCACTGTCGATTGCATTTTTTGAGATCTCCTCCCATGGATAGGGCTTTCTGAAATACGGTTTATCTTGGATATGGTGAGGAACTTGTTAATCAATTCTTTAAAAACCAAGTTGACACCTTGCCTCAACCGGCCTTCGTAGTTTGTTGAACTTTCCCTCTGCTTTTTGAACAACCCATCTCCTCAAGATGAAGATCCCATGGTTTGTTCCTCTTGACGGACGTCATCCTCCAACCAAGCAAATATTTTGACCCTGCTCTTGAAGTCCTAGAGATCGGTTGGTGGATTGAGCATCAAGTCTTCCCAAAGTTTCTCGCCAAGGGTCAACCCGAGCTTGTAGCTGACCACGGCTAGTTCTTTTTAGCACTCCTCTATTCATTGTACATCTCATAATAGCACTTGCTATAATTGCAGAGTGATTCATTTTTTTCCTTTTGTGAACATTAGAAAAGAGATGACACCCTTTAGTGCCTTTGTGTGGATGACGAACCGAGCCACGAATGACTCGGTAAGATGATGGAAGTTCTCGATGGATCCAACAGGGAGCTTGTTGTACCACTTTAGTCCGAGGTCCCCCAAGTTTGATGAAAACACTCAACACACAAGTGCATCAAGATGATTCCAAAGTGTCATCATTTTCCTGACGTGGATGACATGGGATCTTGGGTCGGATTTCCCGTCGTATAGTGAAAACTTTGGAGGAATGAACTTCTCCACAGGATCCATTCTCTCAATCTCCGGCATGAATAGAGTTTGGTACCTCTGGATTTGCTCCTTTGGTACAGTTTGGGTAGTTTGTGCTATTGATCTTGTTGGGATGGCGGCTTTCTCCTGCTCTACTGCCTTGACGTGCAGTTTTGTTCATAAATCTCCATCCTAGTTCCGTTTGGCGTTAAGGGTTTCATGAAAGTCCACTCTAGAATCGTTTTGTCTTGGTGGTGTCCTACGTTTGCCTAATGCCATAGATTTTCTACTGCTTCGACTCTTCGCCTCAGCGATAAATTCTACTTGTTTTTCCTTTCTGCCACCTTGAGGTGGGTCCTTTCGTTTGTCGAACCTGATCCCAAATAAACCTTCTCTGTATTCTAGAGTTGGTTTCATTATGTCATTGGCCAACAGTATCCGTGTTAGTTCGGCCAGCTGAGTTTTCAAATGCCTGATGGAGATATCTTGGCTATCATATTCGCCTATAGGGGCAACTAATCTGGCCTTTTCCTGGAGAGGGCCTTATCTGCCCTTTGAGCATCGACCAATAGTTTATATCCTCTGTCGTCCAGAGTCTTAGCATCAGCCAATAGTTTTATCTCCTTCGCCTAGAGTTATGGGCACATAAGGGTGCTCCCACTGGGTTTCGTGGTTGCCGTAACCATTGTTGCTTGGGAAAACCATCAAGATAGTGTTTGTGGGTGTCTATAGTCAATTTTCCACATACGGCGCAAATTGTGGGGTTGTGAGTATTTTGAATGGATGGAGAGAAATCGAAGATAGACACCTGCGGTGGCGTAGTAGTGGTTGGAGTTGGCTACTAAAATTCTTTAATTCCTAGACTGAATTGCATGGCAACAATAGTGAGAACGGCCACCGGAATTATTTTCGAGAAACGACTCTCTGACGGTCAAGTTAGATAACTGGAATATACATAGTGTATTTGGGGTAGTTTGGAAAAAATTACACACAAATTGAAGATGTGTCTTGGTTTAGTTGGGGAAAGTAAACCCAAATTGAATAAAATCAAACCCACCCAAAATAGGGTGTAGGAGAGAGAGACCAAAGAAGAAATCAAACCAAAATTGAATCTATATTTTGGGTAGTTTGAAAAAAATTGAACCCAAATTGAAGATGTGTTTTGGTTTAAAGTAAATCCAAAATATTAAATAAAATAAAAAATGGGTTTAGTTTATATGTGTTCCTACTACGTAGGAGAAAGAGAGATATGATGGTGGTGGTAGCGGTTATGAGGTTTAAAAGTTTTGGAGTGGTGGAGGGAATGCTAAAAGATGATGTTGGTGGATGTGGGGATGTAGGAAGCTTAAAATATGTCTCTGTTTTGTCAAGAGTTTTGTGACGAGAGAGAGATGCCAGAAGGTCAAATTTGGTATTTTGTGAATGTTAATAGCTGACATTGGCAAGTTGACTTAACAGTCAACTAACATAAGGGGAAAATTGTAATAAGACTTTAAACTTTAAAGGAGGTCAGTGTAATTTTTAGAAGATGTGGAGAGAATGTGTATTAAATATAAACCTTAGGGGGAGGTCATTGTAATTTAACAAAATATTATACTTTCCTCTCTTGTTTTTATAGTATTTTTGGATGTGATATAATTTATAATTATTGAATAATTATATATGACCAAATCATTTTTCAAACTCGTTGTATTGATATTTGTAAATGTGATAGGTCTTAAATAGTAAATAAAAAATAATAAAAACAAATGGCGAATGCGTGATTTTGTTCTTCATGCAACTTATCTAAAACTAGTGTCTTCATCAATGACCATAATGGGCATTCCCACAGTTCCCATTCACCATTTTGTGTTTTTTTTTTCTTTCCAAGAAATTAGATTGAATGCTATAGTAATATTTTCACATTCTTATCGTGTAATAATTTTTACACTCTCTTTTGTATCAAATATGTGGGGTTACGGCTATGTGATGAGGAGAGAGAAAATTGAGGGCAGACAACCGCGGCGGTTCTACGGCTGCATTGGTAGCATCAACCCTTAGTCCAGTAAGGCAGCGATGTCTAGACTGCAACCACAAGAACAATGAGACCGCCCACCTGAGCTATTTTTGAGAAACGACTCTCCGACGATCAAGTTAGACGTCCAGAATCTTAGAGAGAGAAAAAATTCGTACATTTGATAGCAAGGTTGCACTCACCTCCTTAAAACAACGGTGTTCTCCTTTATTTTCTAGCTCGGTGCGTGGCTCAATGCACTAGCTGTTTTCATCACTCGATAGTCTGCAGCTTGACGCGTGTTCATACTTGCCAACTGTTATGTCAGTGAGTAGGTGGCTGACTCAGCCATGCCCCTACGGTGTGGCTAGTAACTCATGATCAACTGCTAGCATCTCCATCTAGGCGTGGGGGCTGTTAAAAAGAACTTTGTCGTGCAAGTCACCTTCTGTTCCCTGACATCCCTTGGGAATACCATCGGCCGTTGCCCTTCGCCCAAGCTTCCAGCGCAGTTATTGCTTTGAGCTAGCTAAGTTGCAGCACCTCGAATGTAACGAAGGCCTTGGCTCGGATGGTATGTTTTTAGTAGTGACTGCTCTGAGCTCTAGCGCAAAAGACCTACAAGCTCGCTCTGTAGTAAGGGATTGATGTAGGTCTCCGCTCTAGTAAGGTCAGTGCTCAATGGTATCTGTACCAAGCTCTAGCGTAGGGGACCACCAAGCTTGCTTCTTAGCGGTAGCTCGGCGGAGGTCCCTGCCTTAGCAAGGCCAGATTATGTCGTTGTCTAATTTGTCCCCTTACAATTGTCCCTCAGTTCACATGAGTTAGGTAGATGCTCGCTGAGGTCACGTGAGCTTGACATATTTATTCTTTGGGAGTGGTTTGGTGGTGGAGTCGGTGCCTGCTAGCTGTCCTTCTCTTGTTAGGCTGCGGGCACGTTCAAGCTCATGCGATGAAGTCCTTCATTTTCCCCAAGGGTTCGTTGGGTGTAGACGCGCGATTGAGCGATTGTCATGTGCACCTATCCCTTGGATTCTGAGAGGCAGTTTACCAACGCATAGCTCTACGCGCCCACTAAGATATGTTTTAGCTTTTTTCCCGTCTCTTCACCTTCCTTATTCGGCATCTATTTGGCTACTATTTCTCACCACCGTGTTTCGAACCTTTGAGAGTGTTCTAGAGGGAGAAAGAAGATCCATTCCCTTGCTTCCGTCGTCCGATAGTCTTTCTGCAACTAGTTTTCGACAACTGATCATCGATCTCTGCGACATCAATTGCCTTCTGAGCTTAACTTTGGTAAGCCTCTGGTGCTCAGATACCTACTGTGTACATTTGTGCATCTTGCATCTATGTTCTAGCATTTGATTTTTTTTGTTTTTGATAGTATGCTGTTATCTTTATTTGGTTTTTCAACTTTGGCTTGGCCACCATTACTGGAACTTTGTGTCTCTGTAAGTCAGGTCACCCTTGATTTGTCCCTGTTAGTGAAGCGAATTTTGGTTGTCTTGTAGAACTTGTGGCCTAAGGGTTTTGTCCCCAAATCTCTTCTGTTGCCAAGATGGTTTCCAAGTGATAGAAGGGTTTGATGATTGTCCCTTGGCGGTAGGTAGCTTGTTTGGGTGGAGTCCGATGCTCTTAATGAGCTCGTATGAATATGTCTCCAAAGCTCGTCACAACTGGTTGGCTAAGCTCATTCTAACTGACTTGCTTCTGCTTCCAGAACATGGAATTGAACCGAGGTCAGCTACTAGTCCATGACGACAAAGCCATGGAAAGGTTTAGAGCTACCCATGGTATTCCTTGAATGTCACAATTGAGCATCTTGGGCCAAACGATGTTCATTGCATAGTGGCAAACAATCTGGACAGTATCCCAGTTTGCATTTGGCTAATCCACCAGGTCGGGATTCGATTCCCGATAAGCCCGTTGCTAAAAGAGATGATGGCGCGCTACCGTCTCACTTTTATGCAGGTGTCTGTCAACTTCATTCATACCGTGCTTGCGGTGGACACGTTGATGTAGATATTAGATAAACCCTTCGATGTCAAAGACTTACTGCATGTCTATATTGTAGTTCGGCCAAAAAGGGAGCCGAGCAACCCTTTTTATGAGGATAATCACTATTTGTGCCTCAGGAACCACAATCAACCTTTTCTACGAGGTTGGTCGACGGTAACCCGGACAAAGACCTATTTCTTGACGAGTTTTTCTGGGTGTCAGGCGATTGGGAGTTTTGAGCTGGGGATGACAGTCTGTGGTCATTTCTGAGGTACAACGGTTGCTGGCCCGATAGTAAGTAATTTTTTGTCGAGGTAGTATTCTTCATGCTTTGCTAGTATTCTTTGTACCGATGCTGATGTTTGTTTCTGACGCTTATGTAGAGTTTAACAACAGGTTCAAATGCCATTCTGAGTAGTGCAAGGAGGCCATCCAAGCTACTAACAATAGTTAAGAATCCAAGGACATGTTCGCTCTCCTTGTGTATGAGCCACTTTATCTGCATACGATTCCTCACAGGGCCGCGAATCTTATGAAGGCGAGTCTTCCTCCCTTGTGCATCGAAGGCCGGGCTCCACGGCGAGAGATTTTTATCCCGGAGAGACACAAAGCCAAGCTCGCCACACACCAACTCCAAGCATGGAGGCAAGGTTTTGAAGAGGGGTCCGCTTCGAGCTCGTCCAACCATACTTCTTCATATCCCCTTAACGGTAAGAAGGAAGAAGGTGACAAGGCTATCGACTAGATCGTTTTGAATAGAAATCGAAGTAGAGTGACCCCCGTGATTGAGCCGGAGGTTATGCCCCTTCCCATTTCAATTTCAAGCTCGGACGACGAGCGCTCCAACGACCTCACTCGGGTTCCACTTCGGCCGGTGAGTGGGGTTAAAATTTTGCATCTTTTTGGTGAGGCCACTGATTCCGACATGAGGTTTAGGAATCTAAGGAAGAAAGCCACTTCTGCCACCGATCCTCCTACGATAACAACTCCCCCTACCAGCAAGATTTCCCCGCAAACTGTTAATCCCATCGTGGAACTTGCTAAGGCGACCATGGGGGTTCAATTGAACCCGTCGGATGACCCTTCTCCAGGCAAATGAAAAGGGAAGGAACTCACGGTGGGGACGCCCAAAAGGCTGAAGAGGAAGGTAGGGGAGGGGAGTTCGCGTGTTGCTACTGACCTCTAGAAACTTGAGTTTTTTGCTTGTGAGCTTGGTAGGCAAGTTACGGTATTTGATTCTTCCCAGGACCACGATACCAATGTGGCCCTTGCATGTGCTGTTTTGTTGCCTAACAACGTCGCTGCCCTCCATGAGGAAGCCTTGGACGTGATCGGGGGTCTGCTGGTGATGCAGCAAGTTCAAGTAAGGATTGTGACCTTGGTGTGTTCCAAGTTACATTTCTGATATTTGGTGTTTTTTGTTTTTTCTCCACAGAGGCTCCAGAGGGCTATCATGATTTTGGATCGCATGAAAGAGTAGTTAGCTGAGCTGAAAAGGGCCAAAAAGAAGGTTAGCGGCCTAGAATCGAAGCTTAACAAGGCCAAACTCTCGCCGACTGCCATTGACCAGCTGAAGAAGGATCTGGATGCTACGGAATAGGCCCGGGATGCGAGCTATGCTTCTACAACTCAGGCATAAAACAAGGCTACTACTGCCGAGGCTGCACTTGCCGAACTTAAGGCGGTGGCATGCGACCCCGTTTATGAGTGAGTTTTTGATAGGGGGTCAGTCGGGCTTGGGACAACTATAGTAGGCAACTCGCTGAAGTCCGCTCTGAAGCTTTCTTTGATGGGTGGCTTGCCTGCCTTGCCGAGCTTGGCCTGAAGATAACCTAACTTGGGCCAAGGCTTCCCCTACTCCCAAGTTCCCTAAGCCTCCTACGCCTTATTCGCTTATCATTCTTCGCGGCTTTGATGAGGAAGAATACGTCAACAGGACAGAAGAGGATGAGACTGCAGATGATGTCATGGCTCATTCTGACGAGGTTGCCTAGCTCGTGAGCGAGGTTACAAATGATGTCATGGCTCCGTCTGACGAGGCTACCCAACTCGCGGATAAGGTAGGGCAAACGGTTACAGAGGGGGCTGGTGAAGATTTAGCCCAGGATCTCTCGCTCGAACCTTGAATCGCCCTCATGTTTTGTTTTAATTCACTTTGTAAAGACTTGTTTCTTTCAAATCTTCTCAATAGAACTTCATTCTGACTTTTAGCTCGTATGCATGAGATTGTCTTTTTTGCGTTTTGATTCTTCTCTAGGGAAGTGTTCCCTAACAAAAATTGTGTTAGGGCTCGGTGCTCTTGTGCGGCTCGGCTAACCCCTCCATGAACTTTTACCAAGAACATAAAGGAAACATTTTTCAGGACTGAGTTCGGAGCTCGCTTAGAGCTTAGCTAACTTCCCATCATATCTCTAGTATAGTGTACCTTGACAAAACTCGTTGGACGAGGCTCAGAACTAGAATGGAGCTTGGCTAACTCCACTATGCACTTTTTCCAAGAACACAAAGGAAAAATTTCTCAGGACTGAGTTCGGAGCTATCTTAGAACTCAACTAACTTCCCATCATGTCTCTGACAGAGTGTACCTTGACAAAACTCGTTGGACGGGGCTCAAAGCTAAAATGGAGCTTGGCTAACCCCTCCATGAACTTTTGCCAAGAACACAAAGGAAAATTTTCTCGAGGTTGAGTTCGAAGCTTGCTCAGAGATCGGCAGAATGTACCTTGACAAAACTCGTTGGATGAGGCTCGAAGCTAGAATGGAGCTCGGTTAACCCCTCCATGAACTTTTGCCAAGAACACAAAGAAAAAATTTATCGGGACTGAGTTCAGAGCTCGCTCAGAGCTCAGCTAACTTCCCATCAAATTTCTCCCTAGTGCGATCGATTGCACCTCAATGGGACAAGTG
Source organism: Actinidia arguta var. hypoleuca (assembly GCA_030159115.1). NCBI lineage: Eukaryota > Viridiplantae > Streptophyta > Magnoliopsida > Ericales > Actinidiaceae > Actinidia > Actinidia arguta. Next base: position 12,840,204 of record BRYE01000009.1, on the reverse strand, counting down.
GCAAAGATGTAAGGTGTCACGTGCTTGTTTAGTGTGGAATGGTTGACAATGATCAATGCATGAAACGTTGTATCCAGGTTCAGACTCCATAGTTTCTCAGGCCCAAAACGACTGCGAGTCTTCTTGTCACGCGCCTTGGATGGCGGTTATGCTTCCTGCCTTAAAGGCAGAACTTATGACTGATGGAATACGCGATGTGTATAAGATATGCCACATGTCCTTCTCCTATAAGTCGGTTGACGCCGTTTAGTGCGTGGAACATCGCGTCCAAGTTCACGCCATGCCTCCTCACATGTCTTCCATTTTAAATGGCAGACTGTTAGCCTCCCATTAGAGACGATCCGTTTGGCTTCCCTTCACCATTATAAATATAGAAAATCCTAGCTTCATTTCTGTATCCACAATCTTCCAATCCCTTTGATTTAGATTCTCTCTCTAGAACTAGAGTTAATGGTCTTCAAATTTAGACCCCCAAGGCCTTCTTCTACTGAGATGGTCCTGGGTCGCATCCACTTTTGTTCCCAAAAAATCTATAATGAGGACCTTTTGTTCCCCAAAGGTCTACAACAAGCATCTCCTCTTCCTCTCCACGAATTTGACAAACTCTTCCACGGGTTTTGCCTATGCCGGAGGTTGAAGACATGAAGTTATTCCTGAGTTCAGCGTGCTTGTGGTAATATAAACTTTACCATCGCTTCTGGGAAACTGGCTTGGATAGTTTTGCAATTGACTGGGTGTGAATTTGGAAAGAAAAACCTCCATATCATGCCCATTCCCTATACTATACTCCATGAAGGTCCTCCAAACTGGCATGGAGCCTCCCGTAGTTCCTCCAGCCTAGATTGGTTGTCTCGAACTTGGCAGCCGCCCTCATAAAATAAATTTCGTAGTGGTCTTTTGTACTATCCAAACTGAGGTCTCTATAGTTGATGTAATGATCGAATTGATCTATATAATGAATGGACACTAGCCTTGTAATCGAAATATTTCGTATAAATAAAATTGTCTGCTTGCATCTTATTTGGATTGTAGAATGGAGGTCGGCACTCTACCTGACCTTAATTTTCTTTTCCTTCGTTATAAAATTTTTCTTAGTATACTTTCTATTGAATTTTTAAAAGACAGAGCTTGAAATTCGCTTAGGGCTCAGCTAACTCTTTCCTAATTTTTTTTAAAGTATATTTAGGCAAATTTTTGGATAGAACATAGAACTCACTTGGAGCTCGGCTAACTCTTCCTATTCGTAAATTTTTCTAAGTATACTTTCTATAAAATTTTCAAGAGACAAAGCTCGAAACTCGCTCATAGTTCGACTAACTCTTCTCTAAAAATTTTGTAAGTATATTTTAGAAAATTTTTGAATAGAGCTCGGAACTCGCTTGGAGCTCAGCTAACTCTTCTCATTCATAAATTTTTCTAAGTAAACTTTCTATAAACTTTTCAAGAGACAGAGTTCGGAAAACACTCAAAGCTTGACTAACTCTTCTCTAAAAGTTTTCTAAGTATATTTAGGCAATTTTTGCATTCCAATGAATAATAAATAAATAAATAAAAATATATGAGATAAAGTATTGACATGAACTTTAACTCGATAGAGAAAGTTACATTTCAATGGTAGTACTTTTTTAAGTTGTTGAAATTCTAAGGTCTCGGGATTTGTTTGCCTTCTGAGTCTTCGAGGTAGTAAGCGCCCTTGCCGACTAGCTTGACTATCTTGTATGACCCTTCTCAATTCGATCTAAGCTTCCCATCTACCTGGGCTTTGGTATTTCCAACAACCTTCCTCAAGACGAGGTCCTCAACTAAAAATTCTCTATGTTGGACCTTCTAGTTGTATATTTTGGTTAACTGCTTCTGGTAGTCAAGCATCCATATGATTGCGTTCTCTCTCCTTTCATCAGCGAGGTCAAGGTCCCGAGCCAAGACTTCATTGTTGTGACTTGCGTCATAAGCCTTAGTCCGTATTGTGGGCAACTTGACCTCCAGCGGGATTATAGCTTCGACTTTGAAAGCCAAAGAGTAAGGCATTTTGTTCGTTGCTTTCCACAGTGTGGTCCGATAGGCCCACAAAATGTTTGGAAGCTCATCTACCCATTTTCCTTTGGCTTTCTCAAGCCTCTTCTTGATCTCATTCATGATTGTCTTGTTAGTGGCTTCGGTCTAGCCATTGCATTGTGGTTAGCTCGGCATTGAGTTGTAAAACTCAATTTTCAGCTGCTTCAACAAGTCTTTAACTTTTCTGCCTAAGAACGAGGTTTCTTTAACTAATATTAATGCTCTAGGGATGCCAAAACTATATAAAATATTTCTTCAAATAAATCTGATCACGTCCATCTCCCTAATTTGGGCCAGTAGTTCGGGCTCCACCCATTTCGTGAAGTAATCAGTCGCCGCTAACAAAAATCTTTTGTTCCCTAGAGCTCGGGGCATGACCCCCACGATGTCCATCCCCCATTGAGCAAAGAGCCATGGACTGGTGAGAGGGGTCAAGTCCCTTGTTGGTTGATTAATCAAAAGGGAAAAAGTTAGCACTTGGTACACCTACGAACTTACACTTGGGCATCTTTTTGCATGTAAGGCCAGCAATATCCCTGCGTAAGGGCTCGGTGGGCCAATGATCTCCCCTTTGAGCGTAGTCCACACACCTATTCATGAATTTTGAAGAGCTCATCTTCAACTAAACTCGAGTGAATGCATAGCAAGTATGGTCCCAAATAAGATCTTTTGTATAAGTCTTCGGAGGGTGAGATCCAGAAATGTGCTGCTTTCACCCAAATTTTATGCGCTTCTCTTTTGTCCTCTAGCAGCCTGTCGTGTTGCATGAAGTTCACGATCAGGTTTATCCAGCTTGGGACCAATTCGGTATTGACTAGGACACATTCTTGTTGTATCTTGAGACTGGGTATCGAGATCAACTCGATTGCGATGGTCCGACCTGATTTGCCATCAAAAACCTACACCAAGCCTGCTAGAGCATTTGCATGTGAATTTAGATCCCTCCCCACTTGTTCGATCTTTATTGCTTTGAATTTGGTAAGGAGGTTTTCCGCCACTACTAAGTACTTCACCATCTTGGCTCTTCGAGCTTCAAACTTTCTCGTGACTTGGTTGACTACTAGTTTTGAGTCACTGAATAAGTGGAGCTCAGGAACCTTTAGCTTGCTAGCGGATGTAAGTCCTGTAATGAAGGCTTCATACTTGATTTCGTTGTTTGTTGCTGGGAAATTTAGTCTGAGGCACTGCTCAAAGATTGCTCCCTCTGAGTTTTTCAAAACTATTCTTGCCCCTGCCCCCAGACTGTTTTTAACTCCGACGATGAATATTTTCCAAGCCAAAGTGGGATCGATCTGAGGTAATTTTGCAATAACCTCTGGACCCTTAGTCATCTCACCAATGACAGTAGTTTTTATGGTTCAAGGTGGTTCTTGGATAACCTCTGGACCACTTAATGTTGATTGGTGTTCGGAAGGTCCCACTATCGAGTTTTCCCCCTGCTACGTACAAGGGGACCTTACTCTGTGCTCACAACACAGGGTGAAAACTCTGCCATAAAATCAACTATGACCTGTCCTTTTATTGCTGCTCTAGGCAAGAACTTTATATCAGATTGCCCAAGCTCGACGGCCTATTTCAAAAGTTGTCCAGACAAGTTTGCTTTTGATAAAATATTTTTAAGCAGAAACTCAGTATATACAACAATGGGATGTGTTTGAAAATAGTGCATGAGTTTTCACTAAGTTAAGACTAAGACTAGTACGAGCTTCTCCAACAACAAGTACCTTGTTTGGCAATTCATAAACGTCTTGCTAACAAAGTAGATCGAGCGCTGTTCTTCATCTACCTCCCTCAACAGCACTGAGCTCACGGCGTATTTAGAGACAGCGAGGTAGACGTAGAGCAGCTCTCCCTCATCCGGAGTGGAAAGAAGCGGTGGTTTAGTTAAGTAACTTTTGAACTACTGGAGTGCGAGTTCACACTCCTTATTTTATAAAAACTTTGTATTTTTGTAGAGGACTTTAAAGAATAGACGGTATTTATCTGAGGACTTACTAATGAATCTATTTAGTGTCACTGTCATCCTGGTTAGCTTTTGTACCTCCTTCGCAATTCTTGGGCTGACAAGGTTATTGATCGCTATGATTTGTTCTGGGTTCGCCTTGATCTCTTGCCTTGTCACCGAATGTCCCAAGAACTTTTCCGAGCTCACCCTGAAGGCACATTTTGTTGCGTTCAGTCTCAGCTTGTGCGTTTTGAGTATCGCGAACACTTCGATCAAGTCCCTGATGTGGTCTGACTCTTCCTTGCTTTTGACCACCATATCCTCGATGTATGCATCCATGATTTTGCCCAAGATTAGCTCAAACATTTTTGTGATCATCCTTTTATATGTGGTCCCAGCATTTTTCAGACCAAAAGGCATGACCTTGTAATAGAATACGCCTCGGGGGGTGATGAATGCAATTTTTTCCTGATTGGACTCATGCATGGCAATCTGTTGGTAACCTCGGTATGCATCTAAGACGCTCATCCGAGCATGACCCGAGGTAGAGTCCACCAGCTGATTGATCTTTAGTAAAGGGAAGCAGTCTTTCGGACAAGCTTAGTTGAGACTTGTGAAATCAATGCACACCCTTCATTTGTCTGTCTTTTTATTTACCACGACTGTGTTAGATATCCAGATCGAGTAAAGTACCTCCATTATTGCACTTGCCTTCTTCAGTTTCTCCACTTCCTCGATCACTGCATCCACGTGCTCGGTTGCGGATCTCCTTCCTCTTTGTTTAACTGGTTGGGCATCCGGTAGAATGTTCAATTCGTGCTTTATAAAGCTTGGGTCTATCTTGGGCATCTCGTAAGGTGTCCATGCGAAGACCTCGATATTAGCTCTGAGGAGTTGGATAAGCTCGGTTCTCTTTCGTTCCTCCAGGTTCACTCCCATGAGAAAGAAACGATATGAGCTTAGCTCATCCAACTCGCAGCGTATCAGGTCTTCCACGACTTTAGCCCCAAGGGTCCTCCCGACATCCTTTAGTACCTCTTGCTCTTCTTTGATCGGTTGCACTTCTTTCATGGCCGCCTTAGTGGAGTTTGGTATCTCAGGACGGCCTCCCTTTGTTCACTACAGGCCGTGCAAATGATTGAACCCGCTAGGAAAACTTTGTTTATGGCTGCATCCTTGTGTCCGTTGAGCTTAGCACACGAATCTCCTTCTTGGCTTCGTTTTGAGTTGAGCGAGTCGCGGAGATCCACCCCAAATTTGGATCGCTTGGTTGGCCTCATTCGCTTGCTTGTCGTCACTGTCTAGTTATCAATTCGGTTGTCGACGCTCACGTGAGTTTTATTTTGCTTTTTGTCCTGACCTTCCCAATGAGGTAGGGTCGGTTCCTTATTCTGGCCCTCCGTTTGCCTTGGCGCAGCGGTCTTGGCTGGCCTCATCAGCTTGCTATCAACCATAATTTGTGTCAACTCTGCCAACTGCCTTATAG
>BRYE01000009.1:12812218-12814718 GCA_030159115.1 Actinidia arguta var. hypoleuca | reverse complement strand
TTTTTCATCAATGCATGCTCAATGACACTGCCACTTCTCGCCATAAAAGCATCACACTACGCAATCAAAACTCTACAAGGAAAGTTTGGCAGAATCAATTAGGTTAAAAGAGCCCAATTACTTAGTTCGGCTTGTTAAAAAATCTGTTTAATATCAATTCGTTACCCAAACAAATCAAACTTAAACAAATTTTAAAACTCGTTAAATTTTTAAACAAAGCTTGAACCAACCACTAGTACTACTCCGCTCGATAATTAAGATTATACCGTTTAAAATAAACGAAGCTACTCGAGCTCAACTCATAATGGGTTAGATAAGAATTCGTTTGAAACCAACTTGACTAATAAGCAAACCAAGCTTAATTGAACATATTTTTAATGCTCGATAAGTTATTAAACCAAGGTTAAAAAAATTACAACCCAGATCGAAGAGGCTCATCTATTGCCCTGGAATCAGTATCCATGTCCACGTTGCTTAAATCTTGGTCCACAATAGGATCGAGTAGTATATAATTAACCTCGATACCTCTGGAGATACCCCATAGTTTGTCTTAAATGCTAGTGCATTTTGGAAGCTTGCCATGGTATCCAATGATCCAAATGCCTCTCTTCTCTAAATACACCACACTATCATGATTTGATCGAGTTAGATTACTAGTCAATCACTCTTCCAACTTGTATTATCTCCCTCTTGTACCTGCAAATTAGAAAAGTTAGCCCATATATCTACAATAATGACAATCTAAGAATATATGAAACAAGTTTTCCACATAAAGGTTAGTCAGTCTGTTTGATTCTTGTTTTCAGAATCAATTTTTATAGAATTTTCAAAAACTATCTGATGTGATGTTATGCATTGCGTTGCATGAATCACATTGTTTTATGGGCTCGTCATAATATGTAAAGTGTGATTACACTAAATGATACTTAAATATGATGTACAAACGTACGTAGTTATCATTGTATTATTACTTCATCTTGCTCTAAGAATGTTGACTCAAATAGCGCCATATATAAGGTATCAAAGAAAGGGGAAAATAAAAAGTTTAAAAAAACTAGATGTCCACCAATTCCAATTTTTCAACGCCATACAATGCTTGAATTTATCACCATCTTAAAAATCCTAAGAAGCATCAAAATTAAAAAGCAAAAAAAAAAAAAAAAAAAGTTATATTCCAAAGGGCAAGTTTCACTTTGTCCCCATGCTATGTGCGGATTACCCCTCATATTTATTTATCACTATATAACTTCATGTGATTTGTTGACTAAAATGCACAAACTTATTTTTATTCTAAACTAATGACAAGTGTGTTTCACTTGCAAAAATAGAAAGTGAGACATGTTTATAAAACAAAAATGCCATCATAAAATCCTTAAATTTACTTATGCCACTTTAAAAAAAATAATTCAAACTCTCCCACCCTCTCCTAGAACTCCCACCCTCTTCTCGTTCCCTTCCCTTTACGGCCACCCCTCACTTCTCCCTTATGCCACAATCAGAGAGAGAGAGAAAGAGAGAGCAGCATTTGGGTTTATGCATGTGTATAATAAGTATATGGGTTTAATTCATTAGAGAGAGAATATGAGGGTATTGAAGTCAATTTATAAATTCTATTAACAGATGTAAAAATGCAGATTTATTAGTTCATAAACTAAAATGGGTTACGCAGTGCTAAATAAATGAGAGGAGGGCAAGCCGCACATTGACCATAACACAAGGGGCAAAGTGGAATTTGCCTTATTCCCAAAATATTCTTTGTTCAAATTAGATGACTTTTTTTTCTTTCTGAAATCTTCGCAGAACCCTTCATAAGTGTGGTCCTTTGTTCTCTATCATCCAGAAGTTTCCTAAAGTGGGGTTTGACGAATGCCAATAAATCAAAATTGACAACTCGGGTTGGCTATTTGCTCCTTCTCTTGTTTCCTTTTTCCTAAAAGTACCATTCGTGCATAATAATGCTTTACGCGGGGAATAAGTGCATGGATTTTCAATTATTGACCATAGGATTCTTCCCATTTACTTACACTTTTTTCTTATTTATTTTTTATCACGTTGTCAACTAAAAAGAAAATACGACAGCGTTTTTGTTAGGGTAGAGCATTGGATCACATCATATTTGTATCTTGTCATTACGAGTTTGTATTAGTACTTTCTCAGTACTAATCTATCCATTTATTTGTTTGTGTTATCAGAGGTATCGTGTTTAACGAGTAAAAAATATTTATCTTTATTTATAAATGCCAAATTTACATAGACATTAAACGTGTTTTTTCCTCCAACAAGTTAAATTTCTTTAGATTGAATTCCAATAAACAAAATTGATTTAATTTCAAACCAATCTCGTACATACTCCCAAATTCGAAAAACTTAACTCTAACTTGCTTTTTTCTTTTTTAATGTCGTAGATTGTTTTTAAATAGCAAATAAAAATATCAAATAGACTTCCATTGTGAACGAAAGACTCTAATAATTCCAATATTAAATTCTATACAAATTTTTA
>BRYE01000009.1:12782218-12784718 GCA_030159115.1 Actinidia arguta var. hypoleuca | reverse complement strand
ATACGCAGTTAAAAAGATCTCACAAAATTATGTAAATTCACGTCTGACGAGTATCGCGAGATATGTACTCTAAGAGCTTCAAAATAGATTGAGAAGAAAAAAAGAAGAAAAAGTCGAAGATGGTTCAAAATATGCACCGTTCGAATAATGGAAAATAAAGAATTTTGGGAGTTCGAATGATGGCTTTAAAAATGGAAGAAAATAAAATTTTGGTCTTAGGGTTCGAACCCTCCTCTACAGCGTTCGAGCGCATAGAGACTTGAAAAACTCAGAAAATAGTCACAGGTCCTAGCATTCGAACGTGAACAGTGACCGTTCGAACGCTAGGCTTAGCTACAGTGAGCGTTCGAACTCCAAAAATGCAAGGGAAGCCAACGTTCCAACGCTAGCAGATTTTGCTGAAAAACTTGTCTTGGTAGTTTGGCCTTAACTTTTTACTCCAAACTTCGATTGAGCTGATTTTTGATGACATGGAAATAAGTCTTCAAGGGCTACCACCTTTGTCTCTAATAGTAATTTGCTTAATGGAGCTCTAAGGTGGTCAAAATCAAGTTGAAAGTTTGTTGGGTGAACAGTGAGCGTTTGAACGCATCTGCCAGTGTTTGAACGCTGGTTCGAATGCTAGAAATGCAAAGGAACTAGCGTTCGAACGCTAAGAAGAAAACTGGGTGAAGAAGTTAATCCTATTAGGACTAGAATTGCGAACTCCATATATACTTCTTTACATTTTATGAATGAGACACGTTATTTTTTAAGATTTTTACATACATCTACCTTAGTTTTTCATAATTTTTAATAATTCTTGTAATTGATTACATTCAATTTACGTTTAATCAATTAGATTTATGATTTTATTCAATTATGCGCGTTGTTCTACAATTTTTTCACAATTAATTTAATTTCTTTAATTTTAATTATTCATATCAGCATTCATATTTTAAAATCTCTTTCATAATTAATTATTTATTTTTCATAGCCATGTGTTGCTAATATTTCTAACTCGGGATCGATTGGGATCGAGGATGAACAATTGAGGTAAATTTTAGTTTCAATGCTAAATTTTTTGATATTTATTATTCTTCTTCTTCTTTATAAATATTTTTAAAAACTTGGGCATCCTATTATGTTTGGTAACGCTTATACGTGAATTGCTGACTCAGTATATATGTTGTCTTGTAATGCTTATGCGTAAGTTAGGTTCAGTATATGCGTTGCAAGAATCGATGATGCACGATCATGATTATAACAACCAGATATATTTTAGAAGTTGAAGATTGAAAGAACAATTAGTTTTAAAAGTTAAATCTTCTAAATCCGAGTCTTACAACGTAGTCGAAGGATTTAAGTTATATGAAGTCTCCATTGGAATTCCAAGAAACTTGATTGGTTGGATCAATTGATTTTGAATCGCTTTTTATTAAATTTTAAATCAGTTTTTATTACTTTTGTAATTTAAATTTAATTTTAAATCTATCAAAATCAAAAATAAATTTTTATTTTTTTCTTTTGAAGCATAAGTTAGGAATACGTTAGGATTGCACCTAGTATTTTTAGTTATCTTATGATTACCTTGGCACTGCTCCTCGTGGAATTGATACTCGTACTTCGAGTTTATTACTACTTCTAGACCTATATACTTGCGGTAAAGAACTCACTTCTTGCAGCAAATCAGGTACCTCAAAAGATGTCGAGAGATCTCGAGCAAAAATCGGGATCCTCGCGGGATGTCGAGGGCAAAAACAGTGAGCTCGCAAAATCTGGGATGACCTCGCGGGATTTTGCGGGAGTGAGACGCGTGAAATCTGCAACATAAAAAACCACGCTGCTAGGGTTTTTGCATCTATAAAAAGCTCAACACATTTACCCAAATATTATCTGAGCCGCCTCCATCATAAAATCCTAGAGAAAAGTATTATCTATCTTCCAATGAGCTTAGAAACAGATCTTGGCACTAATCTTCTTCAACCAAATTGAAGAAATCAAGATTCTTGAAGGAGTTCAAGGTGTGAAATCCGTTTTAAGGGGATCTAAACAATGGTCAAGCGCGGAGACGGTGAATCGTGGATATAAGAAAGATTCATACAATCATTAGATCAAGGAGTTGATAGATTTAATTGTAAAGAGTCTTGTAACCGTCTAAATATCAAACTATAGCGGATGATCTTTGTCCAGTAAAGGGGACACGTGATTTTTCTCTCATTCAAGGGTTTTCACAAAACAATTCTGGTATGTACGTGATTGAATGGTCTATTCTCTTTTTATCTTGGTTTAGAAGATATTTCTCATAGTTGTAATATCTTGAATTAATATTATAAAGTTTATAAATTGTATGGATTACATGTGGACTATGTTCAAACTCACAATCTTCAAAATTAAGGTTAGATGTCTAATAGGTTTTATGTGTTGTCTGAGCAGATAAATTTTATTAGATAGAATTTTCAAAGACATGTTCAGCCCCAACACCATGAAAACCATATGGCATGATCTGTTGTAAAACATA
>BRYE01000009.1:12767218-12777218 GCA_030159115.1 Actinidia arguta var. hypoleuca | reverse complement strand
CATTTGGTGTCGATACTGGTGTCAATATTTCTTCTTAAACTTCTTCGAAATATGGCCACTGACATTTGGTGTCGATACTTGGTGTCGACACTTATATACTGGGTGTCGACCCATCTTTTCAGAATGCGTTTCATCATCTTTTTGGTAATTTAATCTTTGAGTCGCCTTTCTTCTTTCATGATATTTTTCTTATGAATTTATATGGTCTTTGTTCACTTTTATCCATATAAGATTGATGAATTATTTGAGACTTACTATGATTTTATCATTGTAGCTTCTGGGCTCAAAGGTGTCAACACCACAGAACAAGGTGTCGACACTTTTTATTAGAAAGTGTTTATGAAGTTTCCTTTGATCAATTGAGTTATAAGACGCAATGCTTAGTTGTTGCACACTTAGTAAACATATTAAACACTAATAAACTGTTTTGTTATCATCGAAATCGAGGCTTGATTTAATAGCATGAGGGTTTGACTTCTAGTACTTTAGTATTCAAAATGGGATCTTCATAATGAACCCTACCTTGATTTTGTTCTAGGGTTTGTATTCACATTAATCTAATTGACGGACCTGCATCTTACTTTCATGGTTACGAGTATGGGTCTTATCATTATTGTGTATCTTGAGTTGCTTCTATGCTTTCCTTGACCATTCTTGATGTTAATTTACTCATACTCAGAGTCTCTTAAATTTCATTGGTTGTATTTTGCATGAGTTGAGAATTGAAGTCATGTACATTTTTTTGTTTTGCAGTGATGTTTTATGTGTGCAAGTGAGTTTGTGGGATCTTGCTGGATCTCATGAGTTTGTGGGATCTCGTTGGATCTCAATCCCACAAAGTCCACTTATCTGGACCCCTTTAAAAACCCCATCGACTGTTCGTTGTCCTTTATTTGACTGTCACTTTCTCTTTCTCTCTCATCCGCGACCTCTGGCGATCTTGGATGGTGTTTCTTCCTTGATCCAGCGAACAATTCTCCTCCATTCTTCTTCAACTGTTCCGAGTTGTCATCTAGGTAATCTTCTGTCTCTGTTCTTGCTTTTTACGCTTTTGTGAGGTGTTATATACCTAGGGTTTTGGTGTGTTTATGGGGTTCTCTCTCGTTCGTTGTTTTCAAATTAATTGATCGTGAATCCTCATCTATGGGATGTACACTCATTGTTGGAGGGTAAAAGTGTCCTAGATTTGGTCACTTGTGGAGTTAGGACCAGTGGTTGATCTGGGTGTATTTCGGTGGGCTGTAATCTGTGTAGGGCATTGGTGTTTCTTGGTTGTTGTCTCTTGGACCAGTCACTGCTGGACTGGTGCGTCTGATGTCTTGCTCTATTGTTATATCTGTCCTTGCCTCATGATTCTTACAACACGAAAATGAAAGGGGCCCCAAACCCCCACTTCTCATTGTTCCTCGAGTTCCCTCAATATCTTGATTTCTCTATCTCCAATATTTGCTCCTTCCACAACATTCAACATCTTGACCCCGAGATTGTTGGATTTCTTTATCCTCCTTTTATGAATGGGTTTTCCTTGAAATCCTTGGCCCAATTGTTGTTGGTTGATGAAGGTGATTAGCCTCTTGGTCCTTCGGGTCACATAAAGCAAAAGGGATTGAATGATGTATTTCGTGTCCTTGATTACGTTGTATGCGATCTCTTTCTATGCACGTCCCATGTTAGACCTTAACCCTTCTGATGATGAGGCTCCTTCGGGTGTCACTGATGCTCTGTCTATCTTCACTGCTCCTTTTGGTCCTGCTTCAACTTCCTCGATTGCTACTGCCATTACAACTCTTTCCTCTTAGATGATTGTTGTTCATATAGATTTGGTGGAACGTATTGAGTTGGCTAATGAGCGCATTGATTTGATTGTGGAGCGTCAGACACATGATATTATCTCCATAGGCGACACACTTTCGGCTCTGTCTCGTGGGCACACTAAATTTATCACAGATGTGAATGATTTCATTCGGAGTATTCATCATTGGTAGATCTGGTTTAGGTATTTGTGATGACTGGACTTATCTAGAAAACCTATTTATTTGATGCTTTATGGATGCTTTTTTTTCTTTTGTTTTCGTTGGTTGCCTCATTTTGCTTGTTGAGGCCTTAACTTTGTTTATAAATGTTGGAAGTTTGGCTTTTTTGGATATATATATTGGTTATTGACTTATATTTCTTCGTATCTTTGTTTCTTCGTGCTTTCTTTGTCAATTTGTTCCAAAAAGAGGGAGAGTAATCATTTTATTTATATCATTTATTTCTCTTAATTCTATATTATTTTTTATCTCTCTCTTGCACTTGATCGGATTATTTATTTTCTTGTCGTGTGTGCAGGGATGATACTACGTGTTTGTAATTGAAGTTTCATTATAATTTTTTTATTTTCCTATAATGAGTTGTAGCATAGGGTTTGGGTCACAAAATTGTCAAAGGGGGAAATTGTAAGGTTATGTAATTGGCAAAATTTTGTGACACATCTTATTTGATGTAATTTAGGAATTTGAGTTATCAATCACAAGCATTTGAAAATATTTTCAAGCATATTCATGCAAACTCGTATTAAGAGAGACTTGTATGATACATCGTGGATAATAAAGGGGACGTCGAGGGATTTCGAGAGATCTCGAGGGCAAAAAAAGTTGGCTAAAATTTGATCAAGATCTCGTGGCTACCTCAAGAGATGTCGAGGGATCTCGAGAGCACAAACAAAGAGCTAGCAAAAATCTGTGATGAGCTCGTGGGATCCTCGCGGGATGTCGAAGGCAAAAGCAGTGAGTTCGCAAAATTTGGGTTGACCTCGCGAGATCCTCGTGGGATTTTGCGAGAGCGAGACGCGCGAAATTTGCAACATCAAAAATCGCGCTGCTAGGATTTTTGCATTTATAAAAATCTCAGCACACTTACCCAAACGTGATCTGAGCCACCTCCATCATAAAACCTTTGAGAAAAGTATTATCTATCTTTGAAGGAGCTCAGAAACAGATCTTAGAACTAATCTTCTTCAACCAAATTGAAGAAATCAAGATTTTTGAAGGAGTTCAAGGTGTGAAATTCGTTCTAAGGGGATCTAAATAGTGATCAAGCACGGAGACGATGAATCGTGAATACGAACAAGATCCATACAATCATTAGATCAAGGAGTTAATATGTTTTGATTGTAAAGAGTCTTTTAACCGTCTAAACATCAAGCTATAGTGCATGAATTTTGTCCGATAAAGGTGACACGTGATTTTTCTCCTATTCAAGAGTTTTCACAAAAGAAAATTGGTGTGTACATGATTGAATGGTTAGTTCTCTTTCTGTATTAGATCGTACAATATTGTTCATAGTTGTACTATCTTGAATTAATATTATAGAGTTTAGATCCTCGGATAAAACATAGACAAAGGCTAGGCTTTTTAGATTTCAATGATTGTTGCAGGTGACAAGGTATTTTAGTGTGGCTTACTTGTGTTCGTTGGTTAATGGAGTTGGTGAAGGAAGAAAGAATCTGGTTTGGTGATCGTGATCCTTGAAACACAATCTCCCAACACCAAAATGCCTCCTCGAAGTCACGACGATTTGGGCAATGCGAGCGCGCATGTGTGTGAAAAAGAGAGGGGGGAGAATTAGGGAGAGAGGGGTTGTGAGATGGAAAGTTGGTGGCGTAGTGGTGGTTGAAGAGGTGTGGAAGGAAAGAGGGCGGCGGTTCTGAGTGGTGGGTGGTAGTTGCTAGTTGGGTGTGTGCAAGGTTGGGGGTCATAAAGTATATGGAGTGTGTGCACTGAGAAAAAAAGCCTAACTATTTTAAAATGGATTATAGAGAAGGTGTCTGCACTGAGAAAATTAAGTGTGCAAATATAAAACTCTTAGGAGCTAGAGACAAGGAGACAATGAACTGACCAGTTTTCCCATGGAAGCAAGGCACGTGCCAGTCAAGATTCTCACTTCCGTCAAGAATTACAAGCCGCGTTATCGATTGGACTGATCAGAGAAGAAAAACAGAATTAAGTTTTAAAATTGTTACAATTGATATTAGGGGGACAAAATTGATAATAAAATGAAACTAAAAGGATAATTTATATAATTCTCCATCATTTAAATTAAAACTGTTACCACCAAAATAATTTTTCTTGAACTACATGGACAAACAGCGAAAATCTATCTACTCTTTTCCTTTGCGTTCGAGTTTTGTGCCTTGCTTTGCTTTTACTGTGCCCAAAGCCTTACCTCAAGGCAAAAGGCTGATAAATTTTTTTTGGCTGCGCTTACTTTAGTTTTTTGTCAAATTTTTTTTCTATTTTTTTTATTCATATTGCTTAGAGGAATAAAAAAATTAACATATATATATATTTACAGAAATCATGGAAGATGGTTAGAGCAATCGAAAAAATTCGAAAAAGAAAATTCTAATTGCCTACTAATGGACAATGTAATTAATTGATAAAATGCATATTGATAAGTCAAAGTATATAAATATTGGTGAAAATATATTTAAATATGTAAAATATAGATAGTAATTAACAAGACCAATTAAAAAATACGTATATTTATAAATATAAAAAACTAAAGGAATAATTTCTGTAATTTTCCCTTATTTAAAAAAAATATTTGTTATTTGGATCAATTTTATCTAAAAACTAAAGAAAAAATATGTATATTTATATATATAAAAAAACTCCGTAGAGATAAACTATTTGTTATTTGGATCAATTTTATCTTAGTGGCTTTTTGTAGATACAGGTTGTTGGGGGGCTAAATTTCACCGACCTCCCTTGAACTTTTTGACAAATACAACCATCACTCATGTAGTTTTAAAAATAACACTGATCTTCCTTATTTTTTAAAAAAATATTAAGATTCCCCCTTAAACTAATTTTTGTGTAAAAATAACAAACTTGAACTTTGATTTTGGACTTTCAAACTTTTTCTCAATACACCTATTAAATAAATAATTTTTTTTTCTTCAAAACATCATTTATTTGTAAACTACTCAATTTTTATTTTTTATTAATAAATATTTTTTAATAAAAAGAATTGATCTAAATAGTTTTCTTTCAAATTACTCCTAATAAAGATGTACTTAAAAAATTAAATTTTCTTATCAATATTTATTTTTAAAAAATGAATATAAATATTTTATTTTTTTATTGCTCCTAATCTAAACAGACTTAAAAAATTAATTTTTTTTATAAATTTTTTTTAAAAAAGAGAATACTTATTTATTTTAATTTGTGTATTGAGAAAAAAATTAAAAGCCCTAAATCAATGAACAATCTTATTATTTTTGCATAAAAATTAACTCAAAAGAGAATCTTCATATTAGTTTCAAAAATAGAAAAGGTCAGAGCTCTTTTTAAAACTACAAGGAAGATTTATTATATTTGTCAAAAAATTTAATAGAGGTCAATAAAACTTACCCTTTTTTTTACTTGTCTGATTTTTCTAATCAATAAGTTGTTATCTCGAATTGGACCCAATACTAGGGACGGCTTTTATTACCATTTTGTTTTCGTATGCAAGTGAACAAATAAAACTTCACTTGAGTTTTTTTGTAATTTCTTTCAAATACAAAGCTTAATCATAAACATTTAACTGAAAAATAGCATGAGATGGTGAAATTGTTTGATACCATGTAACAATTTTTTTATGTTAAATCCATATGGGTCCCCTCGGGAAAAAAGTATGTGCATCGTTGCTTTTGAAAGTAGATGCTCTTGGTTGCTACAAAAGTAACCTAAGTGGGACACTTCAAGCAATTATCATAAGACCCAAAATAAGTACAAAACCTTAGTTCATGATGCCGAACTTTTTGCTCATGATAGAAATAAATATTTAATGTAACGATGATATTGTTTTGAAGTTAAGACGAATTGAGTGCTTACGATACGGTACGTAATATGTAACAAATGCTAGTTGTAGGATGATCAATCTTCTACACGAGCTCTAGCTCTACAAAGTAGTATTTCAAGACTAGCGAGTCTGTTTTCAACAATGCCCATGGCGCGCAAGTGCCAAGAATTCATTTTGAAAGATGTATCATATGAAACTAAGAAAAGTTCCTATGGGTAAGAACTCCCTTCTAACATAGATATTTGTCGAAAATTTATTAAATTTTCGATATGAATGAAGTGGGCCTTTCAAAACAACCGAACATTCACCTTCAAATTCGTCGAATCTTAACGAAACAGTTCAAATGGCAGTCGTTATTACCATCATGGATTGGAGATTATGGCAATTCATTTATGGCAGTTCCAACAACTCATCGCCACTTTGTTTTCTATATATTTTGTTGTTCTTGCATTGTACAACACAATCCAAACACACTGGTTTCATACTTTCATACACTTTTGCAATTTCATTTTGAGAGAGAGACATACATGAGTTCAAGTTCAACAAAGCTTACATCAGTGATGTTCCGACTTATGCGGTTTAACCGTTTTATTTTGAGAGAAAAATGCCGATAAAGTCTACAACACTCTCGATAGACGGCAAATCTTTCTTAAGGAGACTGCGTTTGCATGACAGCTTAAATCTTTTTGTATCTCGTTTTTAGTATTCTATTTTGTATTTTTATGCAATTTGTTGTTGTGGGATGAATATATTTGAGAGATGAGAGGAAGAAAATCGAGGATAGACATCTGCAGCGGCCCTACGGCTGTGTTGGTGGCTTAAACCAGTAGTCCACCAATGCCCTAGTTGCAACACCGAAATAGTGAGACTGGCCGCTAGAGTTGTTTTTAAAAAATGGCTCTCCGACGATTAAGTTAGATGACCGAAGTATGTAGAGAGAGTATATATTCTTTAGCCAAAGTGTGCATACCTTTCAATGAAAGAGAGGTTGACTTTATATGGTACAGTCTTGTGCTTGCCTTGACGCGCTAGCTATCCCGTCACTAGACAGACTACAGTTCGGCACGTGCTTGTATGGGCTGACCATTGTGTCAGTGAGTAGGCGGTTGACCCAGCCATGCTCCTAGGGCTTGGCTGGTAGCTTCTCATCATTGCGCCGACGTCCCTATCCGGGCATGGGGGCTGTCAAAAGGAACTTCGATATACAAGTCACCTTTTGTCCCTTGACATCCCTTGGGATTACCGTCGACCATTGTCCCTTGTTCAGGCTTAAACTTGGTCACCTTACCGAGCTTGCTAATTAGCGACAGCTCAGGCATAAGGGTAGCTTTAGCTCGGACAGGGCTCATCTTCGATGTTGTCTACACTGAGCTTGCTCCATAGCGACAGCTTGGTGAAGGTCTTTGCCCTAGCAAGGTCAGATTCCGTCATTGTATATTTTGTCCCTTTACAATTGTTCCTCAGTTCGCATGAGCTAGGTCAATTCACGCCGAGGTCATGTGAGCTGGACATGCTCGCTTTTTTAGCCCAGTGCTTGGTGGGCACACTGATGCCTGTTAATTGTCTTTCTTCCATCTAAGTTTGTCATTCCGCCATAAATGTTTAGGCCACGCATCCAAGTTTGGTTAGTCTATGGGCACGCTTAAGTATTATTGTTGAATCCCCCACTTGCCCCTAGGGCTTGTTTGGTGTGGACGCATGGCTAAGTGGCTGTCATGTGCTCATGTCCATTGAGATTTGAGAGGTGGTTATTGGCGCGTGATTTCACGTGCTCACTAAGACACAATCAGGCTTCTTTCCCTCCTCTTCATCTTCCTTATTGATGATACTTCGCCTTCCATCTTCTATACCGTGTTTCGAATCTTCGAGAGCTTTCTACAGAGAGAAAAAGCATCCTTCTGTCTATTGTTGCCGTCCGATTGTCTGTCCAACCGCCATTCTGGTTTTCGACAATCGATTGTCGATCTCTGCAATGTTGGCATCTTCTAGATTTTAACTTTTGGTAAGGTTTTGGATCTTACTTTCTTTATGTAGTTTGTATACTTTTTCAATACATTTGATTTCTCGCTTGCGCTTCTGCATCTAGATTTTGTTTTGCATCTATACTTTTGTGCTTCAATTCTTGGATTTGTTTTGAATCTTTGCTAGTTTGCTATTTGTCTTTGAGTCTCTAAGTTGTTCGCCATTGTTAGACTAGCATTTCTTTGAGCTAGGTTGCCCTTGACCCATTTTCCCTAATGCAATTAGTTCGTTCTTCCCAATGCAATCATCTGACTTGGGGGTTTGTCCCTTAGGCCCTTCTAGTGCCGAGATAGATTCAAGGCAGTAGGCGGGCCAAAGGGACAACCCCCCAAGTCCGATGATCGTATAGGGAAGCACAAACCTATTCCATTAAAAGAAACAGGTAAAAAGAAACCCAACTCAAAGAAATGCAATTCGAGGCAATAGGAAGGCCTGGTAGCCATCCTTTAGAAGATAGTATGTAGACTTGATGGGGCAGGGATCGGCATTCCTGGCGAGTTTGTATGATTCTGCTCCCAATAGCTCATCAGAATTGGATGGCCAAGCTTGTTCTAACTATCGTGTTTCTAGTTTTAGAACATGAGTTTGAATCAAGCTCAATTGTTGGTTCATAATGACGAAGCTCTGAATAAGTTTAAGAGTGAGCACCGCATCCCCGACGATGTTCAGATAGAGCATCCTAGATCGAATGAAATTACAAATTTTGTCAAAGGCAACGGGGATCGCATCTCGATATGCATTTGGCTGATCCATCAGGCCGGGCTTCAGTTTCCAATCAACCCGATGCTGAAGGAGGTGATGTCGCGCTACCATCTCACCTTCATGCAAGTGTTTGTCAATTTTGTCCAGGCCATGCTCGTAGTGGACACGTTAATGCGTCAAATGGAGCTCCCCTTCAGTGCTGAGGATTTACTACACGTCTATACTGTAGTCCATCCAAAGAAGGAGCCAAGCTCGCATTTGCCACAAGGCAATCACTGCCTGCACCTCAGGCATCCTAACCAGCCTCAAACAAGGTTGGTCACTGACAACCAGGACAATGACTTGTTTGTTGACGAATTTGTCCGAGTTTCAGGTAATTAGGAATTCCGGGCTAGGGATGACGGTTTCTGGTCGTTCCTGAGGTACAATGGTAATTTTCTTGATAATAAGTGATTATTTCATCGAGTTTGTATTCTTCATATCTTGTGAATTTTTCTTATGCTGATGCTAACATTTATTTCTGTTACCTATGCAGATTTCAACAACGGATTCAAGCACTGGTCTGAATAGTATAAAAATGCAATCCAAGTTGTCAACAACAGGTAGGCTTCGAGGAAGGTATCTAACATTCTTGTGTGTGAGTCAATTTATCGGCATACAATTCCGTACAAGGGTGAGGAGCTCAAAATAATCAATCTTCCTCCTCTGCGCATCAAAGGTCAAGCTCCGTAGCCCGAAGCCTTCAGTCCGGAGAGGTCCAAACACAAGCTCAGTGCGCACAAACACGCTACCAAAGTTCAAAGTTAGGAAGAGGGAGTCACCTCAAGCTCGTCGAGCTATGTTTACTCAGATTCCCTAATGGCTACTTCCCCCTCCTTCACCTCAAGCTTGTCGAGCTACGTTTCCTCAAATTCCCTAGACAGTGAGGAGGAGGAGAATAAGGGAGAAGTAGCCGTTAGTCAGCTCATGCTGAACAGGAGGATGAACCGGTTTCTTCCCATGGTTAAACCAAAAGGACTAGCCCTACCCATTTCCATCTTGAGCTCGGATAACAAACACACAGACGATCTCACCCACATTCTGCCTTAGCCCATGAGAGAGGTCGAGATCGTCAACTTTTTTAGGGAGCCCCATGATTCTAATGCGAGTTCGAGCGAGACCGACATGGTAAAATTCAAGAATCTACATTAGAAGGATGCCCCTCTGGCTGCAAATCCTCCAGCCCTAGTAGCTCTTCCCATCAGCTAGTTCCCTCCAAAAAATGTTGATCATATCGTGGAACTAGCTGAAGCAATCATGGGGGTTGATTTGAACTCGTTGGAGGCCGCACTCTTGGGCAAGCACAAAGGAAATTAACTTGTTATGGGCATGTCCAAGAGGTCCAAGAAGAAGGCAGGGGAGACGAACTCAACCTTCCTTCCTTCCTCGGGTGTGAACGCCAGCTTTG
>BRYE01000009.1:12734718-12739718 GCA_030159115.1 Actinidia arguta var. hypoleuca | reverse complement strand
AACTATTTTTATGAATTGAATTAATTTTGTTATGAATTTTTGTGGCCATTGTTATGAGATGTTTTGTTAAGAATGAATTTGTTACGAATTCTATTGGTATGTTTGGTAAATTTTATGAATCTTTATGATTCATTTATAGATACAATCATAAACATTTGATAAAAATTTGTGACTAAGTTATGAATCAAAAATTAATTTTATGACCAGTTTGACAAATCAAAAATTAATTTATAGTTAAGTTATATTTTAATTTAGTTGACCTACAAATTGACTGGTTTGACAAGTAAAAAATAGTAACGTGGTGTAATCTCAACCACATAATATGTATAAATTGTATGTAATATGTATTGTAATATTTCTCCCTAAGTTTAAGTAATTTAAGTCATGACTCTCTCTTATGTTAGCCTTGCATCAACTTTCTTGATTGCTCAAGTCATTTTAGCAAATAAGGACTAATACAATTACCATAACTTCTTTCTTTGAATTTTTTAATGTAATCTAACAAACTTTCTTTGACATTTACATGGAATTGACTAGAATAATATATGATTGGGACAATTCATACTTGAACCCACTAGAATAACATTATTGCAAAATATATTAACTTACAGTGTAGAAACAGGGGCGAAAGCATATTGGGACGAGTGGGGGTTGATGACTTCACTGACTTTCTCCATTATCTCACTTATACCCCTAAGTTTTTTTAAAAAAAATTAAGCTTACCCCCACTAAATATATCTATTTTGACCCTTCCCCTCTATGAAGCTGTATCGTTTTCAAAATGTGAAACGTGGTCGGATTCAATTGTAAATCAAAAAAATTTTGATTATCAATTTAACTATTTCTTCCGATCATCAAGTAGAAAACAAAAATAAAAATACATGTATTGTTCTAGATATTTGGTTCCGCTCCACAATAATACTCGCTCGCTCCTGCATGGGAAGAATTTGTAATATTTGTTAGGTTATATAACATTTTCTTTTTGACAATAAGCATTGGAATCTTCGAGATATCATGAATTGTGGGCCTATCATTGGTTTATTTGATTTTTTTTGTGGGAGATATGTGGGTTTGTAGGATGGAAAGAAATTGAATGCAGACAAGGTGGTGGTTGATAAGTGGTTTTCGGTAGCTTGAGGTTGTTCGGCCGAGCCTGTAAGACAACAAAAATGAGAAGGATTGCCCAGAGCTGTTCTGGAGGTGGCTCTTCAACAGTCAAGTTAGTGATCGGAGAAAACGAAAGAAGAGAGAGAAAAAGAAAGAGAATTCTTATCTTTAGTTCTTAGAGAGAGAAAATAAAAAGAGAGAGTCAGAGTGGTATACTCGCGAGAGAGATAATCTATCTCCTTTTATAGTGTAGCTCAGCACGTTCTCACGCGTGTGAGAATGCGCCAACTACCGTGTCATTGAGTAGACGGCTGACTAAGTCATTAATGTGATTCAGTTTGTCAAGCATTAATGTAATTCAGGTTTTCAAGCATTTGCACCCAAATTTTACACTACAAAGAAATTTTGATGTGAAAGGAGGAATTCCTTGGTAAATAGTTTTTCAACACTTAGAAAAGTTTCTTAAGTAACAAAAAGCTTTGGGTAATTCAAGGTGCAGTGAAGTATAATGTAAATCGACTGAAATGATGATGAAATAACCAAACTCAAAGTTTGTCTTGATCAAAAGTAGTTACAACCTTTTATGTGAAGTAGCTTGGTTCAAAAGTAAATTAGTTACATGTTTACTGATAAATGTTTCTTAAGTTGTTGGAGTTCCAAAGTCTCAGAATTTGCTTGCCCTTTAGGTCCTCAATATTGTAATTTCCTTTGCCAACAAGCTTAGTGATTTTGTAAGGAACTTCCCAATTTTAGTCGAGCTTCCCGTCTATCGGGTCTTTAGTATTCCGAACAATCTTCCTCAAAACGAGGTTGCCAACTAAAAATTCTCTATGTTGAACTTTCTAATTGTATATTTTGACGAGTTGCTTCAGATAGTTTGCCATTCATATAAGTGCATTTTATTTTTTTTCTTTGGCTAGGTCAAGGTCTCAAGCCAACATTTCGGCATTGTGGTCATAATCATAAGCTTCAGTTAGGATTAGGGGGAACCCGACGTCCAACAGGATTTTCAAAATCAAAGGCCAAGAGTAAGGTGGTGTTTAGTTCGTTACCTTCCGCAATGTAGTTTGGTAGGCCCACTATACTCTTGGTAATTCTTCAACCCATTTATCTTTTGACTTTTTCGATCATCTTCTTGATCACATTCATGATAGTCTTGTTAGACGCTTCAGCGTTGAATTATAAAACTTTATCTTAAGCTCGTCCAACAAATTTTTGACTTTTGGCCCACAAACTGAGTTCCATTGTCTAACATGAAGGCTTTGGGGACACCAAACCGAGATAGGATATGATGGCTTATGACCTTAATTACACCAACCTCTCTAATTTGGGCCAATGGTTTAGCTTCAACCCATTTAGTGAAGTAATCTATTGCAGCTAGCAAAAACTTCTTATTTCCTAAAGCTCGACGAAGTACCCCCACTATGTCCATTCCCCATTAAGCTAAGAGTCATGGATTGGTGAACGGGTTCAAATCCTTAGCTGGTTGGTGAATGAGTGGAGAAAAAAAGTTAACATTTTATGCACTTACGGACTTACAATTAGGCATCATTTTACATATATGGCCACTAATATCCTTGTGTTAAAGCTCAATGTGCTAACAATATACCCCTACAACGCAATCCATAAGCCCTCTCATGGATCTTAAATAGAACATCTTCCACTAAGCTTGGGTGGACGCATAACAAAAAAGACCTTAAGTAGAACTTCTTGTGCAAGTTTTCCGTTGAAAAAATCTAAAATCATGTTGCCTTCATTCGGAGCTTGTGTCTTTCTCTTTTATCCCCTAACATCTTGTCATGGCGCAAAAAATCTATAATCGGACCCATCCAGCTCAGTCCTAGCTCCATGTTGCAAAAAGAGGACTCCTAATGAGTTTTGTAGCTAGGGACTGAGACCAAATCCACTGCGTCGTTTGATTTCTTTTGTTCAAAATTGATGCCAAGCCTACTAGTACGTTTGCGTGTGAATTCAAATCTTTTCCCACTTGTTTGACTTTCATAGCTTAGAATTCCTTGAGGAGAGGTTTCGTCACCGCTAAATATTTGTCATTTTGGTTCCCCGAGCTTCAAACTCCTCGGTGACCTGATTGACCACCGGTTTTGAGTCATTAAACATATGAAAACTAAGGCATCTGCAGCTTTTGGTAAATCTTAAATCAGCTGTGAAGGCTTTGTATTCAACTTCAATGTTTGTCCTAGAGAAATTCAGCCAAGGCAGTGCTCAAATAGGGTTGGGGCTTTTATGAACTACACTTGCCACCTAGGCTATTCTTGGCCTCGTCCACATACATTTTTTAGGCCTTGTATTAATTAATCTGAGGTGATTCCTTTAGAACCTTGGAGCCCTCAGGGTGTTCTCAGTTGCTGGTGTTATTTTGGTTGTTGCTGATGTTCCTGTCGGGCGCTCGTCCCCCCGTGTGCATATATAGGATAACTCAATTCTGGATTTACAGTTCAAGGTGAGAACTCTGCAATAAAATCAGCTAAGACTTGGACCTTAATCGCTATCCTTGGAAGAAACTTGATTTCAAACTGTCCAAGCCCAACTGCCCTACTTGGATAATCTCTTGGACAAGTCTGCCGTCATGAGCATGTTCTTCAAGAGGAACTCGGTATATACTACAATTAGATCAGCTTGAACATAGTGCATGAGATTTCTTAAAGTAACGACAAGGGCTAGAATAAATTTCTCTAGCGACATGTTCCTCTTTTGGAAATCCATAAATGTCTTGCTAATGAAGTAGATTGAGTGATGCTCTCCATCTACCTCCCTTAGCAATACCGAGCTAACGGCATGCTCAAAGATGACAAGGTAGACATAGTGTAGTTTTCCCTCAAATACTCCGAGGTAAAGAAAAGTAGTGGCTTTGTCAAATACTCCTTGAATTATTGGAGCATGAGCTTGCACTCGTCTTCCCATAAAAATTTGGTGTTTTGAGAAGGAGTTAGAAAAATGGACGTCACTTATTGTAAGATTTAGTGATGAAACGGTTGAGTACTGTTGCCATACTAGTTAAATTTTGAACCTCCTTCATAGTTATCAGACTTTCAAGGTCGTTGATGGCCATAATCTATTTAGGATTGACCTCAACTCCCCGTCGAGTGACTAAATGACCTAGAAATTTGCCTGAGCTAACTCCGAAGGTGCACTTAATCACGTTTAGTCTTAGCTAGACTTATTTAGGATCTCAAACATGTCGGCAAGGTCCCTCAGATGGTCTCGTTCTTCTTTGCTTTTGACTGCCATGTCATCGATGTAGGCATCCATGGTACTCCCCATTAGAGGTTTAAACATCTTGGTGATCATTCTTTGTATGTAGCCTTAGCATTCTTCAGCCTAAAGAGCATTACCTTATAACATAAAATGCGTTGAGGGTGACAAAAGCAGCCTTCTCTAGATCCGACTTGTGCATCGTTATCTAGTGGTAACCTCAGTAAGCATCTAGAAAGCTCATGCAGGTATGGCCCGAGGTTGAATCCACTAAATGATTGATCTTTGGAAAAGGAAAACAGTCTTTTGAACAAGCACAATTGATATTTATGAAATCGAGGAAAATTCTTCACTTGCCATTTTTCTTCTTTACCATCATTGTGTTTGTCATACCTCCAACCTAATTAGACATCATTAATACTACATTAGATGGGTGTGATCGCATAGGTCACCGTACTTCCAAACGACTCCTAACATTCAGTATAATACTGAAGAAATAAGAGTTTTATAGTAAAATATTCTTTGATAATTAAAACCATAAGGTGAACATATTTACATCATCAACTGAAATATAAACAAACTTTCTTTAAGATAGAATCTAACTTCTTCAGCCATTCCTTAGTCACTAGTGGATCAGTTGCTCCCACAAATTCAGGTGAATTCAGCTTCATAAATTGTTC
>BRYE01000009.1:12729718-12732218 GCA_030159115.1 Actinidia arguta var. hypoleuca | reverse complement strand
CTTCTATCTCACGATGAAACCCTCAATTCTTTAGATAAGCTCCTCTTTTCTCTCTCCTCTTTTGGCAGCCAATATAGATACAACTTTGTATCTATTCCCCCACATGACACACAACACACATTCACACACACTTAGGTGTCACGCAAACATTCAAGCACCTTACTAATTCACTTACTTAACATAATTAATCTTAATTAAGATAATTAATCATGATTAAACTAATCTAAATATTATGATTAATTAAGATAATTAATCATGAATTAACATAAGTCATCAAACACTAATCATACTTAAAAATATAAAAATCTCATCATAACTCATACACATTAAAACATGCTAATCAAGTATCTCGATTAGTATAAACACCTTATATATATGCATGAAATCAAGCTAATTTGAAGATAAAAGAGTTAGGGTCTCATAGTGTTGGATAACCAACTCGGGTAAGAACTTCTATTATCCACTTGTCTCTCATAGCTTCTCGACCTCCTCTATTACCGCGTCCACATGTTCCATCCTAAATTTTTTCTCCATTTTTTTAGAGGCCGATCTTCGGGCATGACATTGAGCTCGTGCTTGATGAAGTTTGGATTAATTTTTGGCATCTCGTACGACACCATGCAAAAACCTTGATATTTATTTTCAGAAACTCAATGAACTCGGTTCTCTCTCATTCCTACACGTTCGAGCCAACAAGAAATAAGCAGTTCAATCATGGCTCGTCGAGCTTGTAGCAAACTAGGTCTTCAACTACTTTATCTTCTGAGATTTTGCCAACATCTTCCAACATTTCTCTCTCTTTTTGATAAACTACACCTGTTTTATAGTTGCTTTAGTGTTCACCGTGACTAGATGACAGTGCTTGGCCGCAACTTGTTCACTATAAAGCATTTTTTCACCTCTTGGGGTGACAAATTTTAATGACTTAGTGTAGTGTGAAGGCGACTCCCTTCATTTTGTGGACCCAATCTAGTCCAACAATCGCACTATACAGAGAGAGAATATCAATAACCCACAAAATCGGTCTCTAACTCTTGGGAACGGGCTTAGACTTTGAAGGTTATGGTTCTCAAGGATCAAAGAGCCTGAGTATTGAGTCTGACTAATGAAGCTCTGGATGGCTTTAAATCAGCCTAAGTGAGCTTCAATTGTTTAAATAAATTATAATATATCACCTCAATTTAGCTGGAAGAGTCCACCATAATTCGTTTGACATCATAACGATGGATTCGCAACTGGATTGCCCAGGGATCGTTGTGGGGGTGCTAGACCCGTGCAAGATTTGCCTTGGTAAATGTGATGTTCCTTGACTCAAATGAGCTCTATATTGACCTCTTAGCCACTGGTTGGACCGAGAGGATCTTGTCTATTTGCTTAACGATGTAGGGCTCCTTCTGGATCCTATTCTTGAGATCAGGATCGTGTAAACCCCCGACCACGTGAATAGTGCCGACAGGGAGGTTTTCCTCCATGGCATTGTTCACATCTTCCCTTTCTCGGTCAAACCTTGGATTAGGTTTGACCTTGATTTCCTTAGCCATTGTTTTCTCTTTGATCGTCGAACTCCTGCAAATGCCCGACCTGCACCAGTTGATCCAAGAAAGACTTCAAGGCTCTATAATTTTCTATTATGTGTTGCTTCTCTTTATGGTAGGCACACTTCCATTGTTGATTCCTTTTCTTCGAATTCTCTCCCATTGGGAGAGACTTCTTGTAGTAGGGCTTGTCTTTGATTTTGGCAAGGAGCTTAAAGATCGGTTCCTTGAAGACCACATGGACTCTTTGTCTTACCCGTCTTTCACATTCCACTGCACTCTCCTTATAGTGTTTGAACAAGCTTTCTCCCTGAGAGAATGCTCCCACAGCTCGTTCAACCTGCTTAATATCGTCCTCCAACCTAGTGTACATCTCCATCCAGTACAAGAGGTCTCGTAGCTTGATTAGGGGTTTTATTGTCAAGTCATCCTAAAGCTTCTCGTTGGGAGTCAGGCCGAGCTTTTAACTGACCATTGCAAGCTCTTTTAAGCACTCTTTAATCTCGTTGTATAGCTCTCAATACCTCCTATTGTAATCGTAGAGTGTTTTGTTCTTTCCTTTTCCTCAGTGTCATGAGAAAACTCACGCCTTTCGATGCTCTGGTCTTGATGACAAACCGAGCTAAAAAAGGCTTGAACAACTGGAGAAAACTCCTAATTGAACATGGAGGGATTTTCTCGAAGCAGTTCAGCCCAAGATCACCTAAGCTTGAGTAGAACACTCTGAACATCAGTGTATCAAGATGGTTTCAAAGAGCCATCATCTGTCAAAAATGGCTGATGTGTGACCTTGGATCTGATTTACCATCGTATATTATGAATGTTTTTTTGGGGGTGAACTTTTTAGGAGGTTCCATTCTCTTAATCTCGGGTGTGAATGGGATTTGATTCCTTGGCAAGAGTTTCTCCATTTGAAAGGACCTCGGGATCTTGGCCTGTAATCTTGCCGGGAGGATTGATCTTAC
>BRYE01000009.1:12719718-12724718 GCA_030159115.1 Actinidia arguta var. hypoleuca | reverse complement strand
CATTAGTTTTCACGCTCTTGGGAGGGGGGGAATTTCCATCATTCAAACCTTAGTTGAACTTCCCACTACTGATCACTTTATTTGAATGCACTCTCTCTCTCTCTCTCTCCAGCATCATGTTTTCAGTTGAGGCCACATGGACATCTATCTTTAACCGTTGTGGTTGTGGGACTAGAGTTGTGTTAGATAATTGTATAACCAACCTGTTGGGGAAAAATTAGTTTAGAATACTATAAAATCAAATATGTACAACTCCTAAATATTGCCCTTAACAGAGTCTGATGAGAACAGAAGCTACCATCTGTATGATCACAGATCAAATATTATTAGATGCGTGTAATGTCTAAGACCATAACGGGTCCACAAGTTGCACCTTAAATCATTTTTTGTTTTATCAATTTTATTCTAAAAGTTAAGTTTGTAATTTTTAGTTTTAGTTTTAGGCTTAGTTGATTTCATGAACAGTTTCGTAGAAAAGTTTCGTCAAGCGGACTTCAGTTTTGAGCCTTGATAATTCAGAAAAACTTTATGCATTGAGAATTGTAAATTTCATGCATTTCATTTAGCATCATTTAGTGAGTTTTATTTTATTAAGTTTGGGCTGTGTTTCATTTGAGTTCATGATCATAGGGAATTTAGTTTTACACTATATGTTGAATTACCTAATGAAATTGACTTTTAAAATTCACAAACTTATTTTATTGGCCATTGAATTTTCACAAGTATATTTTGATTTTAAAAAGAAAAAAAAAAATAATCTGATCTTGAAAGGGAAAACAATTGAAAACAAAATTATTTTGGAAACAAAATTGGTTTTGAAAATTTATAGTTTGAAAAGAAAAGTTTTTACAAAATTAATTTTTTCTTAGAAAGGTTCAATGAAATTGATCATAATTTCCCTGTAAAAAAGAACTATTCCTAATTCATGATTTGGTGATGTCATCCATGTCATTATGGATCAATGGCATAGAAACCAAAGCCGTTTGGGAGTTCCGGTTTTGAAGTCTCCAAGCTTATCTGCGTGACAGGCAATGTCGATGTCGGTGTGCGCTTACGTTCCAACGAAACCGAATTTCGTTATTTTAAAAAAATATTTTTCGCCCGGAATATTTCATAAAATTTAATTCTTTTTTGTATGATTGTATACGGTCTATCTGAACTATAATCTTTTTGGGTTTTGATTTTTTAACTCTCCCGGGATTTTCCGACTTTATAAATAGGAGTGTGTACTCTTTGTAGGGATAACTCCTTAAATTCCTGGTACTTCATTGATATACACTTTGGAAGATTTATTGAGAGAGTTTCGCATAATCTATAGTATTTATTTATATCATTGAGGTTTGAGGTTTGCAAAGTTCTTTAGTCTATTACTATATTGAGTGTAAACATAGACGAAAAATCTTAAAAAGTTTGCATTCATATATGTGGACAAGTACATTAATCGAGCGTTGGGATTACGTGATGAGATCGTGTGGCGTGGAAAAAAGTTGATCACTGATAGAGTGGAGACAAATGATTTAGAAGATTGGAGAGACGTGCTGTGAAAAGCTATGTCATGCTCATGAGTGTTTGAGTTGAAGGTATCTTCAAATTTTAAATTTTTGAAAGCGTATTAGAAATTTTTTCTCCCCCCTAGTTTGAGTTTTTCAAGTCCATCTGGTGTTCTTATACACTTTATTATTTTATTTATTTTTTTTTACATTATTATTTCGCTCTAATTATTAAAAGATTCATGTCATATAATTTCAATTAAGAATACAAGAAATTTTGCGTAACTTCGTATAATAACTTTGGTTAATTACGATTTTGTCGCCACATAGATTAATGTTGTAGACGAAAATATAATATATAAATGCAGGTTTTTAGCACAATAAAATTTGAAATGGCAAAATTGTAGGAATTTTACTAGCAAGGAATTGAGAGGCTCTCAAACACACATAAAATAAAATATAAAAAAATCTTGAAACTCAAAGAGTCAAATCTTAACTTTTCAGTAGCTAGTTTCATTCAGATTCGATCCACTTGTTAAAGTTGAGGTTTTGTCAATTCAAAGTTACTCACGAGTTAGTTCACATGGAAAATTAGTGTCTTCCAACAAGAATGTGAGTTGACATTGATTTAACAACTTCAAATATTTTTATCAATTTTAAATAGATTTGCTTGAGAATAGCTAAAATTCATTTTCTAAAATCTATTGTTTTGAACTTTTTAAGGTTAAATTAATAATTTTGTTAACGGGTGTTCTTGTGGTATATTTGATAAGAATATATAAAATACATATACATTTACTACTTATTCAACTTTCTTGATAAATGTACAAATATTTTAGATTTTTTTAACTAATGCGCAGAGACACTATTTAGCATTTGTGCGTTTTAACGTAACAAGGGACAATTATTTTGAGTGAAAACAAATAACTTAATTTTTAGTTTGTCAATTATTTTATCAATTTTATTTTATCTTCTTCTTATGTGGGTGTTTGGTTTTCAGCTTTAAATTATTTTTTTTAGATGTTTTCTGCTTGGATTTTAGTTTCTAGTTACTTTTCGTGATTATTTTTAATTTTGTTTTGGGCTTATTTTTTTTTTCAGTTCGTCTAGATTAGGAAAATCGCAAAAAAAACAAAAAAACGTTGTTTGAAAACAGTTCAAGTTGGTTTAGTTAAAGATTAAAAATAACAAGATATCAAAATTGAGTCAAAAAAAAATTAAAAACTATTGAGTTGTGAAACCAAATTAATGCCCAGAATTTCCTCCTAATCAGTCAATCGATATGAAAGCCTCCCATCCATGATATGTCATGTCAAAAATGAGGTCTTTCCACTACTTATTAATATAATAATGACCACTTATAAATTCAAAGATTTCGTGGCCAAATATGGTTGCAAGAAAGATCATATTCACACGGGTCAATTGGTTTTGGAAAATTCAAATTTTTAAAAGAATATAATTTTTATATATTTTTAATTTTAAACCTATAATTATTATTTTTGATTTTTTTATTTGATTAAAATTTTATAGATAAGAAAGGTCAAAAAAAAAGAGTCATGTTACCTTGTCTGTGGGGAGCAGTTTGAACAATGGTTTATTTGACTTTTACAGCTTATTTGATCAAAAAAAGTAAGTCCCTTTGCTAAGCCAATTTTTTTTTATTTTTTATTTGGAGGTATGTATTAAATTAAGTATAGGCGTAGAACAGAAGTTCATTTTTGACATTTACAAATACATAAAAAGCTACTATGTATTATTACTATTTAACAAATTATTTAACTGATAACAACTTATGAAGCGTTACACCAAATAATTATTTGCATTGTCTTGACACGAGATCATATCTTAATTAGTACTTCTTCTTTTTTCAATTATTTTTTTTTTATGATTATCCTATTCCATTAGTTTATTTCCCAAGCAAACTGTTTCATTTTAAAATAGGGTTGGAACCATGTCACTGTTGCTCTTATATCAATGCTTTGGCTTGCAAGAAAAAGCAATCTTTGCAAGAAAACGAAATAAAGAATACATACACACATACTAAAAATAATTAATAACAAATATATACACACACACACACATATATATATATATATATATATATATATACATATAGAGATAGATAGATAGAGATAGAGACTACCTGCACAAAATAAAAAAAAAAAAAAAAAACGATTGTCCAATTAATAACGATTGTCATGTTTTTGGATAAATTTTTACACTTACGTGATATGTACTGTTATTTGAGGGACGAAATCTAAAATTTTTCCATTCTCACCTCGCTCAAACCTCATTGTAATTTCTCAACTCTAACTATAAGTTGCCATCAAATAAGATCACATGTCAGTCATGTACTATAAATCTGATGTAGAATGGACAACTTAAGCCTTCCTTAACCAGTGAGATCATATTAAATCTGCGCGTAAAAAATCGAGAAAGTAGGAAGGTGATAGCAAGAATCACTAGCACCGACAACAGAATTACGTGAGACTTGATGATTTGAATAAAATCATCGAGATGATCAAAACTCATGGCCTTTGGCCATAAGCCCAGCCGATTTTCGAAGAAATTCCATTGTTTGCCCTCTCAAAAGATAGGACTATTCACGGTTTGGTTCGGCTCGGGTTTGGCGTCACCCAACACCCGAACCGAATTGGCCGGTTGGAGAAATTTGGGCTCGAATTCGATCCAATAAATGGTCGGATCGGATCGGGTGAAATATGGTCGGGTTGTGGTCGAGTTGGATAAAAAATGTGGATTTTAGTGTAATATTTTGTCGGGTTGAGCGGAGTGGGCGGTCGGATTGGACAATTTAATGGCCTGACATCCGAACCGAATGTGATCGGATTAGTTAAATTCCACCTGTTATTCACCCGTAGAGTGAACGAATTTGATTAGGTTCGGATTGGATCGGGTCGGATCGGTCGGGTTGAGCGGGTTGACGGATATTTGCACAGCCCTATCAAAAGGGTAATTTTGACGTTTTTAATAAATATTGTTTTACTTATAACTTGTAATTTAAAAGTCAAAATAAGATTCTGTTTGTTGGGGAATGTTTCCTACGTAGAGTATGAGTTAATTTAGGTATTAACTCAATTTTTTTTTTTTGGTATTTTTTTTTTATTTTCTTGCATAATTTTTTGTGCTTAATACGAATTAGAGTTTCTAGTTTATTATTTAGACGTCTTGTAGCCTTAAAGACAATTTAGTTTTTGGATCAATAAAAATTCAGAGAATTTTCTCTTTATTTCTTGTGGATTCAAATAATCCAAATGAATTCTAGATTTATTTTCTTGAGCTAGACGTATTCTGTCTCTGGTGACATTCCGTTTGCGTCAAAATCCATCCAAAAATCTAACTTCCATTACCAATTAGACTGATTACGCAAGAAAATCAAAACATAATGTTAAAATCCAAGTCAAGGAAAACTATAGGGACTATTTTTTCAATTTACCCTTTTTCATATGAATAATGTACTTAAATTAATCAGTAGGTAGTGCATTAATGCTT
>BRYE01000009.1:12702218-12709718 GCA_030159115.1 Actinidia arguta var. hypoleuca | reverse complement strand
AAGTGATCCATTGACGATAATGCGATGGGCAACCAGGACTATATTGGTATTACGACGACATAATTCTCTAGGTGACGTGCCTAACTTAGAATATCATTAGGAATTCCCCACATCAAATAGGAATATGAATGGGTTGGTGAGCTTGAATATTCGGATTCAACATTTCAGTCAGCATTTTATATATATATATATATATATATATATTTGTATCTTTACCTTTTTGTCAAATTAATCACTTTAACTGTCAGTAATTAATAGATTGTTTTGATCACAACTGATCAAGTCAAGTTGTTGGCCACCAACCCATTTGTCTTGTCATCAGGTGCCCATTTAGAGTAAAAGAAAGTTTGGCACAGTCAATATTTTTGAAAATATGGGCAACATTATGTAAAGGGTTTTGTTTGACAGAGTGTATTTTATGCAATACATACTCATATATAATATAAATGTAGATCTTAAATAGGGATGACAGAAAAAATCTAACCTAGCAGATACCCGAACCACACGAATTCAAAATGGGCGAGTTTAAATAATTTTTTTACAAAGTAGGTACGGTATATGTTTTTAAAATCACTATTCGACCAAAAGCGAGTAGGGTACGAATTTTACAAAAACTCATCTTAAAACCCGACCTGCACCCATTATAATATTACTATAATATTATTAGTAATTAAAAGCAAGTAGGATACGGATTTTAAATATAAAAAAAAGTCCTAAAATCCGACCAGCACCCAATATAATTTTACGATAATATTCTTAGTAATTAAACTAATTACGCTTACATTGAGATCGGGGACAGACAAAGAATTTGGGGGCACTACACATAATTCAACTTGTGATTTTAAAAAGTTAAAAAAGAAAGAAAAGAAAGAGTTTTAGAATCGGTTTGGTGGAACGGTTTTTAAAGAAATTGTTATTTGATGATTTTCGAAATTTATTTTTTAAGATTTTCTAAAGGTGTCTTAAAATTCTCAAAAATCTCTTTCAGTAAACAATGAATAATATATAAAAATAATAACATTTTTTGTTCTTAAAAATAATTTTTAAAAAAGTATTTTACAAAACTAAATTTGAAAAATCAACCAAACATAATTGGATGAACACTGCTATGGTCCTAAAATTTAGATCCAGAAAGATTTTCATAATTTAAAATAAATGATTTAGATTTACTTGGTTACTTGAGATTTATACAATAAAATTGATAAAAATTTGTTTACTTTTACCGTTCCTTTAATCATAACAAGTAAAAGTTTTTGATAAAAATATGTATAAAAAAACACTAAAGGAGACTGTACAATAAAATTGAGAAAGAAAGAGAGCTAAAAAAATCGATTTAAATTTGAGAATGAGCACCCACTAAGATATGGATAAATCATATCAAGGGTCATTCTATATTTTTTAACAAATTGTGAGGAATGTTATAGATGGGCCAAAGCCCATTAACTTCAACTTCCCTTAACCAATTTCGGGCCAACGCCATTTTTGATGGGTTGCGCTTTGTATGTGGGAACACTTCCAGGTCCATTTGTCCATACCACAATCTAGACTGAATAAGCCCCCCAGTCCGTGTAAAGTTCAAATTCTTTTAGGATGTGTTTGGATCTGAGGAAAAAAAATAAAAAAGTTAAATGAACATTAGATCATTTAACATTATTCATTTTCATTTCTTTTTTCTTCTCCCTCACCAATTCTTAGTGATTTTTACTCTTTTCTTTTTTGTCTTTTATTATGGTGGATTTACCAAAATACCCACTTTTAACTCAAATATTTTCATTACATAGAATGGCGTTTAGGTAAATTTACTATAAGAAAGACAAAAAATAAATAAAGTGCAATTAGATAAAAAAAGAGTGCAATTATCTATTGTAGGTTCAACTACTTTGAGATCTGTGACCAAATCGTTCCCCTTATCGCTAAGAATAGTTGAGAAGAACATCCATAATTAAAAAAATATTAAAATGTAGTTATCATAAAATAAATAAACAATCAACAACACACAAAAAAAAGCTCCAAATAAAAGTAATCTAATAATTTAATTGTCTATCAACTTAATTTTTTGCATTTTTTACCTTTTCAGTCCCAACAAATTAAATTGATCAAATTATTCAGATGAGTCTAAAGTGAGCCTTAATAATCACATGATCGCATTTACCTTTAAAAAATGGACACTCTAAAAAAAATGATCTCCATCTCAACCTAAATAGTCATATCATCTAACTATTAATACACAACTAACTTCTTTTTTTTCTACATAAATGACATTTTCAACATGTTTTATAACACAAACGGCAACATTTAGCCACCTTATGATTTTGAAGTTACACTCTTAATTCCCACTTCTATTTCGCCACCACACCACTTCCATGCACACGACCAACACACACAAAACACCCGTCATTATTCATACAACCATCCAAAACCCTAACTCTCAAATCTCTTCAAATCTTGCTAGAGATGTTGACGGTCCTCACCTTATTCGGCTTTGGGCACGAGTCTTTGGGCACTACAATAGTGAGAACTCCACTTTCCACGTGGGCCTTGATCTGATCCACCTTCACATTTTCCGGCAATTCAATTTCCCTAGAAAACTCTACTCTGCCCCCAACCCTCTCTGCCACGTGCAAAATAGAGTCTCTCTTTCTCCTGGGAATGGGATTCCTCTTTCCCTCCTTCGGCTGTTATCACCAAAATATTCCCATCTTCTACTTGAACTTTTATGTCCTCTGTTGTGATAAAAATCTGGGGCGAGCAATTCAACAGTCAATATTACTCTTATACCTCGGCATAACTCGGGCAACTTGCACAACAATGGACAAACGTTACCGGCAAGAGTGAGGCCGCTCAAAATCCCTCCGACGTGCAAATCAGACCAAGGCTGATAAAGAGCTAAGCAATGAACAAGCAGAGCTATCAATGTGCAGTAATGAATCGTACCTCATAATGATGGGGGGGAGAGCGGCCTTTATATAGATAAAGAATGATGGGCCGTGCCAGTGGATCACGACGAAATCCTCGGGAGGATAAGTATGGAAGGATATCCCAAAAATACCAAAAATAAAGTAAGAAGTTTCCTTTTGGAGATCAATGCGCATTTATAGGCGATAATGGAGGAATCCCACGAGGAGATCCTTGAGAAGGTAGGAATAGTTAGAAGTCTTCGTGGTAGTGGAATCTTTGACGAGGTGACAATAGCCAGCGAGGTCACTGATTGGCGAAGTACACAACAGGCGGTATGATCAGATCGAAATAGATATAGGAGAGATGGTATCTTACGTGCCCAACTTGGAATATCAACGGGAGAACATTTACCCCACATCCTCCTCATTGTTGCAACCTTTGTAGATCTGCTTGGAGTTTG
This sequence comes from Actinidia arguta var. hypoleuca, assembly GCA_030159115.1. Classification (NCBI taxonomy): domain Eukaryota; kingdom Viridiplantae; phylum Streptophyta; class Magnoliopsida; order Ericales; family Actinidiaceae; genus Actinidia; species Actinidia arguta. Next base: position 12,706,360 of record BRYE01000009.1, on the reverse strand, counting down.
TCTGGTGGGAACATGTCATTCTGGAGATATGCAATAATATCGTCCATCCATGTCGGGTAAGTTTTTGCCTGAAAGACCAGTTTGACGACCTCAATACTTGAATTTGTTAAGAACTCCAGAGGTATACTTCTATTTAAGATGAAATCAAAAGTTGAGGCGAGGTTAGCCAAGCATCAGCCTTCTTGTTCTCCTCTCTAGGATCTGACAAATTTGGAAATCTTTGATTTTTCTGGATATGATTTTTACCTTGTCCAAATAGGCCATCATCCTAGTGTCTTTGGCGAGGTAGTCTCCTTAGACTTGATTCACCACTAACTGTGAATCACTAAAGGCGTCTAGGGAATCTACTCCCATATCTGTTGCAACTCGTAGCCCAGCGAGAAGAGCTTCATACTCGACTTCATTATTGGTGGCTTTGAATCCTATACAGATGGCATCTGCTTGCCTGAAGGAGTTTAGAGAATCAGCCCCGTGCCACAACCGTGTTGGTTTGATGACCCGTCTATGAACAGTTTCCATCTAGAGAGATCTTCATCTAAGTCACATTGCTCTGGAGTTTCTATCTCGAGTAGGCTTTCTCAGACTCCGGGGCGACATCATATGTAAATTCAGACACAAAATCAGCTAAGGCCTGACCCTTGATCGCTTTTCTCGGTCTAAAATCAATATGGAATTCGCTCAGTTCCATAGACCATTTGAGGAGCCTCCCCGAGGTGTCAGGTCGCTGGAGAATTTGCTTCAAGGGTTGGTCAGTAAACACAACAATATGATGTACCTAAAAATAATGGCAAAGCTTTTTGCGGCGATAAGGAGAGCATTGGCGAGTTTCTCAATTTTTAAGTATTTGGTCTCGGCTCCCATTAGAACATTATTGACATAGTATAATGGTTTTTGAATTCTATCATTTTCTCGAATTAGTACTGTACTTACTGTCATTGGCAAGATGGAAATGTATATGATTAGTTCCTCGCCCGTAACTGGAACCGTAAACAAAGGAGGCGAGCTGAGATAATCCTTCAACTGTTGAAATGTTGCTTCGGATTCCTCATTTCATTGGAAGTTTTATTTTTTTCTCAGGATCTTGAAGAACAGGAGGCATTTGTCAGCTGACTTGGAGACGAATCTGTTAAGGGTGGCTACTCGCCCTGTTAATCATTGCACCTCATGGATGTTCCTTGGCCTCGATTCCTCACTTGGTCACCAAAAATCCGAAGAACTTACCCAAGGAGACACCAAACATGCATTTAGAAGGATTGAGCATCATTCGGTGCATCCGCAAGACGCCAAACACTTTTTTTAGATGGGCGATATGATCTGTAGCCTTGAGGCTTTTGATGAACATATCGTCTATGTATACCTCTATAGTCTTCCTGATCAATTCTCTGAACATTTTGTTCACTAGTCTTTGGTATGTCACCCTCGCGTTTTTTAAATCAGGCACGACTTTGTAGCAATAAAACCCCCTCTTAGTAATAAATGAAGTTTTTTCTACGTTGGGCGGGTGTATTTTGATTTGGTGATATCCGGAGAAAGCGTCCATACAATTAAGAAGCTCATGTTTGGAGGTGGCGTCAACTATCAGATCAATCTTTGGCAAATGAAAACTACCCTTTGGACACGCTTTATTGAGATCGGTGAAGTCAACACATACTCTCCACTTCCCTCCCTTTTGGGGGGCGACGATAACGTTGGCGAGCCAATCTGGGTAGTGAGATTCTCTGATAACATTGGTCTTGATTACCTTAGCTTAGCTACTTCTTCTTCTATGATTTTTCAGTCGCTTATGGGTGAACTTCCTTCTTTTTTGACAAACTAGAGGATAGTTAGGTTTGATAAATTATCTTTGAGTGGCGACCTAAGGGATTATTCCTAGGACATCGCCTTGCGACCATGCAAGGATATCATAATTCTATTTCAAAAATTTTACCAAAACAATCCGTAATTCTTTAGTTAGCTCTGTCCCAATCATAACATGGCGATCTGGATGGTCTGGGTAAATAGAGACTGGAGTAACTTTTTCCAACGGTTTGGTGTTTTTTGACTCTCTGGGGTCCACTAGGATAATCTCTTCCATCTCGTCTCTCAACATCTCCATTTCGGAATCGGTAATTGGCTGCTTGGTTCGAACTGAGGTTCATCTTTCATGGCTGAGATAAAACACTGCCTATCCACTTTTTGTCCGCCCTTAACTTTACCTATACCAGTTGGAGTAGAAAACTTCATTTTCAAATGATAGGTTGATGTGATGGCCCCTGGTTCCTCCTAAAGTTGGGCGACCCAGGATTGCATTGTAGGGTGAAAGGCAGTCCACCACAATGAAGTTTTTCCAAATGGTAGTCTAGTGAGGATCTGTCCCCAAGGTTATAGGAAATTTGATCCATCCAATCGGATGGGTGGTATTTCCTCCAAATCTGACGAGCGGGGTGTGGAAAGGGTGGAGTTTATCCAATCCAATCTTCATCTTGTCAAATGCTGAGATGAAGAAAATATCTTCCGAATTCCCATTGTCGACCAATATCCTTTGTACATTAAAATTGGCGATGACGGTTGAGACGACCAAGGCATCATCATGAGGTAGGTACAGGTCCTCTCAGGTCGTCATTGGTGAAGGTAATGGGCAAGTGGGCTGCCGCTACATGTGAGGAAAGGTTGTAGACTTCTTCCTCTACTCGCCCACTGGCGCTCCTGTCATGCCTTTTTCAAAACGAGTTTGAACATCCTCCTGATTCAAACTTGCCATGGATCACCTATATGTCTCCTGCGGTTTAATTTAGGAATTGTTCAATCATAACTTAGGTGATAAATTTATCACAATGATGTACATTTTAAATCTAAGCTACGAATTATCAAATGATCACTCAAATGAGACATTTATCACAGTGATATACATTTAAAATCTAAGTTATGAATTTTTCAATCATAAAATAAACACAAAAATAGTCATATTTATTGACCTATATATTTATGTCAAGAATAAATCTGTTTAGTGTTGTGAAAATTTCTCATTTTACTTTTTTGTAATTTAATATTAATGTAAGTAGTGATAATATTATGTTAGAGTATGTCTAAACATGAGACATTAGGGTAAATCTAGCCAAAGTAGGCTAATCCAAATGTTTCAGCAAGTGGGACAGATTCTGTGTGTCAACTTTAAACGGCCATATCTCCCTCATTGGACTCCGATTTGGGCGAGATTCATGTCCAAATTGAAGTTCAGGAAGTCTAGTTTCTAATGGTGGTGGTCTCACTCAAAAATTCCAAGTGATGAGGGAGTTATGACGAAAAGAGTACAAGTTGGTTAGTAAGCTAAACCATGATTCAGTTCATTTTTCCATTGAAAACTCAATTGAAGGTCTCTTAAACACGTTCAAGACTCAAGGCCAAGTCTAATAAGGTTATAAACACAATCATATTCATACCACAATATTGATACATAATTTAAAGGTCTCAAAGGTCATCAATTATAAAACATACCTCAATTCGATGCCTAGAACTAACCTTCTTTGATTTTCCCTGTTCCGTCATTTCTATCTTATTTTTTCTCCAATTTACTCAAGGGATCAGATTATAATGTGAGAGCTCCTTGGTTCTGAAACTCTTTTGCATTCTAGTGTTAGTCACATGCAAGACTTAACACATGGCAAGCAATGTAAAATTGATGATCCTAACACCTTAGAGTGAGGTGTGTGCTTCACGCAATCAACTAATTATGTAGTTAGTGCGAATGAATCAAGGTTAGTGATAATCAATCAAGCTTAGTATTAATTAATCAAGGTTTGGCCACTAATCGAAATCATCCTAAGTTAATCTTGTTTACACTTAATTAAACGTGATTAGCCTAACCTTGATTAATTGCGTGTTAGCATAACTCCTTTAAGCATCTTGATTAAAGAATGTGGATATCAAATCACTAGTAAATAGTCAAAACAACATAGTAGATAGTGAAGCATGTGGGAAGTCAATACAACACCTTTATGTTCAATACTAGTTATGTTTCCCAATTCTATGGAAAATGCATATGCATGCTGACACAACTTTAACTATGCAAGTAGTGGGCATGCAATGCAATAGTAACACCTATGGTGCTACAGATACTGGCACAGTCAACGACAAAATACACTATTTTGAGGCCTTGAATGATA
>BRYE01000009.1:12689718-12692218 GCA_030159115.1 Actinidia arguta var. hypoleuca | reverse complement strand
TTGTACCATCCATAATTTGTCTTGAAGGAAGTTTTCCATTTATCCCTTGGATGGATCCGAATTTGATGGTATCCACTTTTCAGATCGATTTTAGAAAAAATAGTGGCTCCAACCATCATATCAAATATATCATCAATTGAAGGGATAGGAAAACGGTTCTTAAGAGTGATTTTATTGATGGCATGACTGTCTACGCCCATTCTTCAGGAACCGTCTTCCTTAGGGGTTAGAAGTGCATGCACGGCACACAGGCTCATACTCTCCTTTATGGACTCTTTGCACAAGATTTCACCAATCTGGCGTTGTAATTCAGCATGTTCAATGGGGTTCATCCTATATTGACGTAAATTAGGGAGAGTAGCTCCTGGAACAAGATCAATGACGTGTTGGATATCTCGCATCAGCAAGAAATTATTCATCCGCGGGAAAAACATCATGGAATTTTGTATGATAGAAGTTGCTTCCTCAAGAGGTATATCCTGACTTTCTATGGAAGTATCATGTGTAACCACTGCAAATAAATGGATTGCTCATTGGCCTCTCTCTCAAACTCTTTCAGACTAATAATGTTCAAGCCCCTATTATTGGTCGTAACTCGCTTTTTGAAGCGGGTTTAGCTTGATTCGCTTGTTCTCAAAAAGGAAAGAGCAATTGGAGCGTCTATAAATAGGACATCTAGGTCTAAGAGCAAGGTCAATCCAAAATTATGTGTCCGACATCCATAAGAACCACGTCACACCAAATCTTATTACTATAGGAAATGATTTAAATTAGGACACGGCATCTCTCTTTTATGAAATTAACGATGTGTCAACCCAAGAGACATGGTATGGACTTGGATGAGGAACTAGCTTTAAGCCAAGGCGGGAGACAGTGGATGAAGAGATGGTATTGATACAACTTTTGCTATCAATAATGACTTTGCATTTTACGTAAGTGCGAAAATTCGCATTACACTGCCAATCATTATCTTCTTTAGGCTATGTCAAAACACACCTAACAACTCCTAAGTTGGTATCTCCTTCCGCACAATCCTCATTAGACTCGGAGAGATTTCTAAGGTCGGGCTCATAAAGTTGTTTTTCGATATCATCTCCTTCATGGTCTTGATCCTGTGAGTTGACAAAGAGAGTTCGGTTGCCATAATTGGCGGCTTTGTGACCAAAATCTTGGCATTTATAGCATTAGAACATGGATTTCATCCCTGGAGATTTAGTTAAGATACCCTTTTCTTTACTATATTTGGGAAGAGGTGCAATAATGGATGTTGGTTTAGACTGTGGTAAAGTTACGGGAGGCCTAGGTGCGCTCTGATTCTCAAAACGGCGCATGAAACTAGGTTTGGTGACCATTTCATAGTTTTGAATAAAGGTGTACACCTTGTCAAGATTGGTGACTTCTTGCAAAACGAGTTCTTTTCTAAGGTCATCATTTAGACCATGTCAAAAATGACTTAGGGTCATTCTTTCGTCTTCCCTGATTCGTAACGCATAAGATATTCTTCTAATTGCGCAATATATTCAGTAGATGGTTTGGATCCTTGACAAAGATTGTTCTATTTTTCTAGCATATCACTTTGATAGGACTGAGGAAAATATTTTTCTTTCAAGATTTCTTTCATCTCAACCAATTAGCTAAGGGGGGTATTGTCATTGCTTAGTGCTCTACCAAAATAGCTTGGCTTTTTCGATTAGTTTCATTTTAGCAAATTGGACTTTTCTGTCATTAGACAAATTGTACCACTCGAATGAGTGATCCATCTCACGAATTCAATCAGTGAAAGCTCTAGGATCGAGGCGGCCATCAAAGTTAATAGTCTCAACGTTGATGATATTATCCATAGGTTCATAGTGGTGGTAATTTGGAGGTCTCTCTAGTACCAGTTGATTAGGTTGGACTGGACCCATTCCATTACCATCAGCTCAGGAGTGATCTCTCTCTATTCTTTGCACATAAACCATTAACTGTACAACAATAACTCATAAGTCTTTTATCCTTTGCTCTAGGGTTTCTATGGTGTGGGGTTCCAAGGTAGAGGTGGACTTAGACGTAGAAATGATGCGAACACTACGCAAAAGAATAAAACGAACCTACTACTAGACACAACTAAAGGAAAACTGCAATAAAGATCAAATGTTTTTATAAATTAAACTAATTAATAAAATAAAGCGGACTCACGAAGGAATTATGAAGTAACAAAAGAAAATTGAGCATGTATCTGTTTTAATAAATTGTGTACGGTAGTACTAGTGTTCGAGGTAAGAAATGTGAACCTCTAGCAATTAATTAGTTCCCTTGTACTGACAAAGCTCCATAATTAATATTAAAATATGATGTAATTAAAGATCTCAGCCCAAAATAAAAGGATACAAAAAGAATCATTTGGACAAGAGGATATACGGTACAATATGATTGTCCATGAAGTCTGAAATAATTTTAATTGTTCATGCTGTTTTATATTTATATCGCTTAATTTTATGCAGCTATACCTGTTGAATTT
>BRYE01000009.1:12657218-12662218 GCA_030159115.1 Actinidia arguta var. hypoleuca | reverse complement strand
GGTTAGGGGCAAAATGGAAAAAAAAAATTAGTGGTCCGTGGTTCACTCACATTTTAGGGGCAAAATGAAAAAAAAAGTTGGTGGTCCATGAGTGATTATTCACTCACATTTAATACTATTCAAATCGGGAAAAAAATATAGAGGCAAAATGGAAAAAAAAATATTTAGGGGCAAAATCGAAAAAAAAATAATTAGGGACAAAATCAAAAAAAAAAATGACGAAACCAAGAACAATTGATTAGGGGCAAAATGGGAACAAAAGTAGGTGGTCAATGAGTGATTATTCACTCACATTTTAGGGACAAAATCGAAAGAAAAAAATAAAAAAAAAATATTTAGGGGCAAAATCAAAAAAAAAAAATGGTCAGGAATCAAATCAGGAATAACAAATGATAGGACAAAAAACTATTGGTTAGGGGCAAAAAAAAAAAAAAAAAATTGGTGGTCCATGAGTGACTATTCACTCACATTTAATACTATTCAAATCAGAAAAAAAAAAATTATGCTCTCAAACGGCAAAAAATATAGAAAATATTTTTCAAAAAATATTTTTCATCGAAACAATCATAGTTACTTTGCTCAATTTTGTTTGGGTTCGTGTGTTTGGATGTCCTTTGTTGATTGGACAAACTTGGCGTATATATTTTGCTTTTTTAAGTCAATGGACAATGTATTAGTTGCAATTGTTGTAATTCTCATTATGATAGTGATTATTGTTCTTCGTCGGATCATATAAATTATAATAATGAAAAAAGTGAAAAGGCCATTTTTGCCTAGATTTTTTGAGCTTTTAAAGTTTTGATTTTTGAATATGTTCGTCTTTGGTCAACATTTTTAACCGTTTGATCAAAATTTTATATTTTTCTGCCACTTTTTTATGAGAGAATTGAAAATATATATTTTTTATTTAATTTGTTAAATAAGTTCATTAAAAGCAAAAAAACTCTTTTTACTCAACCTATTATTTGTTTTTTGAGGTCTTTAGTTGATTTATTTCAAATTTGAATAATTATTTTATATTTTTATATTCCTATCGTCAAGAGAAAACGAAAAAAGCATAAATTATTGATCAAACAATATAAAAAAGTTGTGATTATAAAAAAATTTAGAAACCTAAAACCAGTTAGAAAAAAAAAAAGTACAGTGAAGCAATTGGTTTATACAAGTAATTTTTAAAAATATATGCTTGGGGAAAATTATACCAATAGTCTCTTGTAATTTCTATAAAAATTTTACTTTGATTCCCCAATTCTAATTTAAACAATTATAATATTGCATGGTTTTAAAATGGGAGAAATGTAGTCCCTATATCCAAATTTTTTAAAAATGCTAACGGAAATTGCATGGGTTTTCTTTTCTATCTTTTTTTTTTTAACTTTACATTATTGTTTTTAACGAAATATAGTTAGAAGGACCACATTGAAATTTATTGAAAACTACATAATACTTTTTGTTCAAATAGAATGAATAGACCAAAGTAAAATTTTTCCTAAACTACAGGGACCAACGGTGAAATTTACCCCATGTACTTCTATGTCATCACTAAACACATCACCAACTACACTGGAAAGTCATATGGATCTTGTCTTTTTAAGTTTTGTTCCCCACACTAACACCGTGTTGACTAAACTGTACTTGTGATCTCTCTCTCTCTCTCTCTCTCTCTCTCTCTCTCTCTCTCTTTATCTATCTATCTATCTATATATATACACAACATTTTAGGGGTAAAATCGAAAAAAAAAAATTGGGAAAAAAAAAAGTTTCAAGGCAAAATCGGGAAAAAAAATAATTAGGGGCCAAATCGAAAAAAAAATAATGGGACAAAAAATAATTGATGAGGGGCAAAACGGGAAAAAAGTTAGTAGTTAAGGAGTTACTATTCACACACATTTTAGGGGCAAAATCGGAAAAAAAATGATTAGAGGCCAAATCGTTAATAACAAATGATGGGGAAAGAAAGTATTGGTGAGAGGCAAAATTAAAAAAAAAGTTGGTGGTCTAAAAACTCTATTCACTCACATTTATTAGTATATAGAAATAAAATTGGTGAGGGGCAAAATTGGAAAAAAAGTTGGTGGTAAAAAAATACTATTCACTCACATTTATTAGTATATAGACCAGTGGGAGTATGCCCGTGCTATGCCTGAGGCAAAATTGGCAAAAAAAAATGAGTAAGGGCAAAATCGAAAATCAGCACAAAAAAAATGGGTAGGGGCAAAATCAACAAATGGTTAGTGTCATTTTGTAAAAGACGACCCAGAAAAGTAAAAAAAAAATAATAATTTAAAAAAAAATACTAAATCCTAAAAAAAATTCATGTAAAATCCCAAACCAATTTGTGTCACTTGGGAAATGGAGGAATGAGCCTTCAGAGGATGATTCAAGCCTAATTTAATACCACTACTCATTTATTGACAAATAATAGAAGCATAAATATTTTACCAAAAGAAAAATAAATACAACCTACAAATCAAATTTTTTTTTCCTTTTTTTCCACTTCTTTTCTTACTTTGTTTGTTCTTGGTAAAAACAAAATATGCCCACCAAAAGAGAGAAAACAAGTCTCTCTATATATATACAAAATGGGAAAAAAAATATTTAGGGGCAAAATCGAAAAAAAAAAATGAGAAAAAAATATTTAGGGGAAAAATTGAAAAAAAAAAATGATTAGGGACAAAATCGAAAAAAATAAATGATGGAAAAAAAACTATTGGTTAGGGACAAATGGGAAAAAAAGTTGGTGGTTCATGGTTACTATTCACTCACATTTTAGGGGCAAAATTAAAAAAAAAAATGATGAGACCAAGAATAATTGATTAGGGAAAAAATGAAAAAAAAATTGGTAGTCCATGAGTGATTATTCACTCACATTTAATACTGTTCAAATCGGAAAAAAAAATATAGAGGCAAAATGAAAAAAAAAATATTTAAGGACAAAATCGAAAAAAAAAATAATTAGAGACAAAATCGAGAAAAAAATGATGAGACAAATAACAATTGATTAGGAGTAAAATGGGAACAAAAGTTGGTGGTCAATGAGTGACTATTCACTCATATTTTAGGGGCAAAATCGGAAAAAAAAAATGAGAAAAAAAATATTTAGGAAAAAATCAAAAAATAAAATGATTAGGGACTAAATCAAGAATAACAAATGATGGGACAAAAAATATTGGTTAGGGGCATAATGAGAAAAAATATTGGTGATCCATGAGTGACTATTCACTCACATTTAATACTATTCAAATCAAAAAAAAAAAAATTCTCTCAAACAGCAAAAAATATAGAAAATATTTTCAAAAAATATTTTCCGTCGAAACAATCATAGTTACTATGCTCAATTTTGTTTTGGTTTGTGTGTTTGGATGTCCTTCGTCGATTAGATGAATTTGGCGTATATATTTTTTCTTTTTAAGCTAATGGACAATGTATTAGTTGCAATTATTGTAAATGTTGTAATTCTCATTGTGATAGTGATTATTTGTTCTTCGTCGGACCACATAAATTATAATAATGAAAAAAGTGAAAATGCATTTTTGGCTATATTTTTTGAGATTTTTAAGTTTTGATTTTTGAATATGTTCGTTTTTGGTCAACATTTTTAACCGTTTGATAAAAATTTTATATTTTTTGGTTCTTCTTTACGAGAGGATATAAAAATATATATTTTTTATTTAATTTGTTAAATAAGTTCATTAAAAGCAAAAAAACAAAACTCTTTTTACTCAACCTATTATCTGTTTTTAGGGGTCTTTAATTGATTTATTTCAAATTTGAATAAATATTTTATATTTTTATATTCCTCTCGTCAAGAGAAAACGAAAAAAGCATAAATTGTTGATCAAACAATAAAAAAAAGTTGTGACTACAAAAAAATTTAGAAACCTAAAAGCAGTTAGAAAAAAAAAGTATAGTGAAACAAGTAATTTTTAAAAACATGTGCTTGGAAAAAATTATACCAATAGTCCCTTGAAATTTTTGTAAAAATTTTACTTTGGTTCTTGCAATTCTAATTTGAATAATTATAATATTGCATGATTTTAAAATGGGAGAAATGTAGTCCCTTCATCCAAATTCCTTTAAAATGCTAACGAAAATTGTATGTTTTTTCTTGTCTATTTTTTTTTTTTTTTAACTTTACATCATCGTTTTTAACGAATTTAGATAGAAGGACCACATTGAAATTTATTGAAAACTGCAGGATATTTTTTGTTCAAATCGAATGAATAGACCAAAGTAAAACTTTTCCTAAACTACAGGGACCAACGGTAAAATTTACCCCATGTATTTATCTGTCATCACTAAACACATTACCAATTACACTGGAAAGCCATATGGATCTTATCTTTTAAGTTTAGTTCCTATACCAACACTGTGCTGACCAAATTGTACTTGTGATCTCTCTCTCTCTCTCTACATATATAAATATATACACACACATAACATTTTAGGGGCAAAATTGGGAAAAAAAAGTTCGGGACAAAATCGAAAAAAAAAATGATTAGGGGCCAAATGAAAAAAAAATGATGGGACAAAAATTAATTTGTGAGGGGCAAAACGGAAAAAAAATTGGTAATCAATGAGTTACTATTCAAACACATTTTATGGGCAAAATAAAAAAAAAAATGAGAAAAAAATTTATTTAGGGGCAAAATCGAAAAAAAAAAGTGATTAGGGGCCAACTTGTTAATAACAAATGATGGAGAAAAAAAGTATTGGTGAGGGGCAAAATTGAAAAGAAAGTTGGTGGTCCAAAAATACTATTCACTCACATTTATTAGTATACTAGTGGAAGACCCGTGCTATGCACGGGCGACTTTTTAAAATAAGCAATTCATTAATCAAGAACTTAATTTAATAGAGTTATTTTTAAGTAATTTGTCAAACAACTAAGCTTACTCAGAAGTACAATTCTTAGATAAACTCCAAATTTTATTAAAACTATCTGAGAATCTCAAGAATCTTGATACAAATAAAGAATCCACTTAATAAAAAAAAATGAT
>BRYE01000009.1:12639718-12644718 GCA_030159115.1 Actinidia arguta var. hypoleuca | reverse complement strand
GGTTTATTTATGAAACAAACTAAACTCAAAAAAACTTTTAACAAGCCGAATGCAAGTCAAGCTTAAGCAACTTAGTTCGTTTATCATCCCTACGTGTTATGTCGTGCCGTGTCATGATTTTTTTTTATGAATGAGTTTAATTCATCCAAAACCTAAAATTATTTAAGATTTGATCAGGGTGGAGTCACACTATGGCAAGTGAGTTAATTGACCTCACTGAAAAAAAAATTACACTATTATTCCTAATATAATTTATTATAAATATAATTTTGTCCCCACAAAAAAATAGTAATTTTCTTTAAATTTTAAAAATTTGTCCCGCTAAACATAAGTTCTGATAATTTTGATCCCATAAAAAATTAATAATTTTTCTAAGTTCTATAAATTTTACAATTTTGATCCTCTGAACGTAAGTTCTGAAAATTTTGATTCCTCTGTATATAAGTTCTGATAATTTTGACTCTACAGAACCTAAATTTATGTTTTGTCCCTAGATGTATCGTGTCGCATCATATCATGTCCTATTCCCCCAAAACAATGGTCTAGCCTAGTCTTTCACTGTGCCTGTGCCATGTCATATTGTGCCCATTACAGTCATATTGTGCTAACCTTTTAATGTGTCATACTCGTGTCAACATAGTCTAATTGACCCCACTTTACCATACGATATTTTAGAAAGAGGGAAAAAGGACTAAGAGGGAAAAGGAACTAAGGGGGAATATTTGGCTTATTCTCCCTACCGACCAACCGACCTAATTCTCAGTGTCTTGAATCTTACATCTTCTAGGGCTTTAAACATTAAAGTAGATAGGCCACACTAAATTTTATTATGATTTTTAGTTTCAATTAATTAAGTTGACCAAAGTTGATGCTGACATGTATCTCCCAAGGGATGGTTATTAACTTTGTTTAGGTATGGACACAGTGACATCTCTCCTAAGTAATCCTAAACAAAAGTAGATGAACTTTTGACAAATAAATATTCACTTAAATTTCATTTTTTTAATAAACTAACAAAAATAATAATTAGTAAATGTTGCTTCTTTCACACTATTTTTTCAGCATTGCTACGATCCAAAATTATACCAAAAAAAGTTCTTATAACTCAAAATGAATGATTCATATTCAATTGATAAAGTGAAATTCACACGCACAACTGAATTTGAACATTTCATTTTGAATTATGAAATTTTTTTTTTGTTCAAATTCTAAGACCGTAAAATTTCTCGTTTTCCTTTTTTTCCTTTGTTACAGGGTAATATTTGGTATCAACAATTTAGGGAAAAATTTATGGAAGGTAACGAAATGTAAATAAAAAATTAAATGTGAACCGTGGTATTCATTAACTTTTTCATTGGACTTTTTCTTTTTTTTCCTCACAAAACCATAAATGGATTTAGTTTGAGTTCTCATGTTTTTCCATAGAAACGCACAAAATCTATCCTAATCTGGCACTGAAAATCCAAATTAGAAAGAAAAGTGATATTAATGTTCACTTCATTTTGAGTCTTTCACACTTTTTTTTTTCTTTTATGCCCCAGAAAAAAAATTAAAAAAATAATAATTACAACGATTATATTAGGTCATCAATAACAATTAGATATTTGAATGCTAATTTTGAGATTTCAATAAGTACTGTGTGCATAGTGGCCTGTAAAATTATGTGACACTGATAATGTGATATCAATGTTGCAACCAATTTTCACAAAAGTTGTGTAAGAAGCGGAATGTGAAGTATAAAATTATATTATTTTTCATTAAAAATGGACTAAATATATGCAATAGTCCAACCACGACCCAATCCCATCACCAGCACTGTCATGAACTATGAAGTGGGAATGGCCATCAGCAAATTGGTTTGGTTAAAGAACTTAAACACTGGCCAATTGGTTCAAAACGGACTTTTGATTGGTATTGATAACACTAAACAGTTCATAATTTTAAAGTGGGCTAGGTTTAAAACAAGGTCGATTGGTGTTAATTAAACTAAACAGGTTCATGGTTTGTGTCGCTGTAGACTTCTACTAGGAACAAGTATGTGGTTTGGGTTTTCTTTCGTTTTTCTCTCTGGTATTATCTTCTTTAAAAATTAAAATGTATATTTTATATGTTTGTTTGTAATTACTAATGCAATAATGCCCCACAAGCTAAAGATATAAAAATCTCTTATTTATTGACCGATTAAGACAACGGTTTTGAATTCTTCGAATTGAATGAAGTCAATGAATGATAACGGCATAACGCATTGAGGATGAGATTTATATAAAGGAGGAAGAAACGCCAATGAAAAACACAACTTTTAACGGTGAAGAGGTGTCAACGAAAAGACACAACTATTCGTCATAAAGTTGCTTTTAAAAGTAATTTAATTCACATTAGAAAATAATTTTAATAATTTATTTTTTCCAATAGTACGTTCAGGGGTGAAGTCAAGAGTTCTGCATAACGAGGGCACATACTTCGAAGTTCAAACCATATACGTGTTTGTTTTTATTTGATGATCAAAATAAGTAATTAAATTGAAATGCTAATAATAATGAATATCTACGAGTTATACATGATTAGGTTTTATAGCAGATACGATGAGTTTTCACATTTTTAACATGATACATCATAGCTTCATTTATAATATTATTAAAAAGTCTGAAGGTCGTAATTTGTTGTATAAATAGAGAAAAAACATCGTCTAAAGTCAGGAAAATAAAATTATCTCTCCCTAATATGGCTTTCCATATAGAAATAGAAAGAAAAAATGTGTGCGGTATGACTATGCATGGGAAATGCTAGAGGCGTTCCTTGTGCATTGGTTAAAAGACTTTAAAATGTGTATACATTCATATCAAAAGTTAAACAAACAATGAATGTATATATATTTTATGCATTCTTATCTAATGACACAAAGTACTCCTTAACAAAACCGTATTATTATTAGTGGTGAGTCGATATTCATGTGATTCAATGTCATACAATTGACAGCCCAAGTTTACTTTATTTATGATTATTTGACAAAGATATATGTATACATGTACATGTGTATAGTCAGACATGATTAGAAATTAAAATGTTTTAAACGTTAAAAATGTTTCGTTCGAAGGTAGACAACAACCTCATCTTGATCAAATTTGGGCTTGGGCAAGTTGACTTGGGTGAAACATCATAAAGATGTGGGTTAAAAAGGAAAACCAAACCTAAACTATACAACTATTGTTTAAATAGTCCCTAAAGTATTGACTCAGTCCTCCAACTATTCAATTAAATTCAATTAGGCCCCTATTGTAATTATAAAACTACAATTACAAGTCCAAAAGATTCTAAAATATACAGAAAATCCCCTTTAAATTTCAAAGTACCCCTTTAAGCTTCTATAACTTGTAGTTAAAAAATCATTCTTAGTTATTTTTCTTATATTTTTAATACATACATTTATTTTTTATGAATATTAAATATAGTCATGACATATATGACATCATATTTCAATTTCAGTTTGACCCAATAGTTGAACCAATGATATATTTATATTTTATAAATATTAAATTTATTCATAGTGTATTATGACATTATGATTCAATTCCAGCTTGACCCGACAATTAAACCGGTAACCTATCCACCCGATCTCTTTTTCAGTCTAATTTTCAAAACATTGCTTATATCAAAAGAAATTACTACAAGAAGTAAACAGTAGACAATTATTTAAGAACAGCAAAAAAAGAGAATAGTGAAAAATTAAAAGGGGACAAAGGGAGTAGATATTTTACGCAATTACAATTCGATTTCGGTTCAACCCGGTGACCCATCTACCCGATCCATTTTTCAACTTTTTCAAGAAATATATAAGAAAATTATTTTTCTATTTTTTTTTATAATTGCATCACTACACTTTGTTATATATTTAATAATATTTTATATAATTCCAGTTCAACTCGATAACCCATTAACTCGGTCCCTTTTCCAGTTTGCTTAAAAATCAGACCGAACGTTTGAACCGGCAACCAGTCTTTATTCCGGACTGGTTTGAGGCTCAAACACAATTTTATTTTCTAAAAAATGGGGATTATCTAAGGAAAATCGATAAAAAAAAAAAAAAAAAAACATAAGCAAGTTAACAGTTAAATTGGAAAATTTGATAGCGGTTTGCTGTTCTCTTAAACCGGATGGGTTGCAAAACTTTTGACTGTAATATAGTGGCAAAAAGTCAGTACATTAATAGTTGTATTTTCTTCACAATTTAAATAAAAGAGAGAACTGAGAGGCATTAAAGTGGAGGCCTTGGGGCTTCAATCTTTACTTCCCACCGATGTGTGATTAAAATGAAGACGAGAAGAGTTCATAAGAGAAAGTCATGTACGAGAGAGAAATTATAACTTTATGCCACGTGATACTATACTACATTTGCTTAGTATATAATATAGATTGAATATCAAATAATATTGTATAAAGAAGATATTCGTTTTTATCAAAGCAATTTAGATTTATTTTGTTGTTAAAAAAAATCTTTAAGACCATGTTCGTAATAAAAAAAATATAAAAGGTAATACCTCTAATTAGTAAAGGACTATACAGAGCCAAATTAAAAAGTTTAGGGATGAAGTATATGCAATGGATGACTTAGATACAAAGTAAAAACAAAAAACTCAAATAGTTTAAGAGATAAAAGTGATAAAAAAAACTCGAAAGATGTCCAACAGTGAAGGAGGGGATGATAATTGTAGCCGTTTGAAGCAATTATTTAAAAAATAGTACAAAAAAATATAGTGAGAGAAATAAAATTTGTTCATTTTGTTTTGTTG
Organism: Actinidia arguta var. hypoleuca; assembly: GCA_030159115.1. NCBI lineage: Eukaryota > Viridiplantae > Streptophyta > Magnoliopsida > Ericales > Actinidiaceae > Actinidia > Actinidia arguta. The sequence goes on along the minus strand of BRYE01000009.1, from coordinate 12,639,931 downwards.
AGTTAAGAAATAAAAAGAAAAATATATAGACATTTGTTTAACACAAAACTATTTTTTTTAATTCTGTTTTATTTTCACAAATCTAGGGTATCAACATTGCGTAAAGGAAAATTATAAAGAGTGATTGATAAATAGCTTCTTCAACAGTAGAAAAGTTACAAATATCACGATATAACCACCTCAAAATAACCAGACAATCAACTATATATAGGT
>BRYE01000009.1:12617218-12619718 GCA_030159115.1 Actinidia arguta var. hypoleuca | reverse complement strand
TATATATATAATTTGATCAGCTTATGCATTGTTGCAGCAATTCAATCTCATACAAAGTAGGGAGTGGCTAAAGTATACCCTCCAAAGTGGTGCATATGGTGTGTCCATGTATAGCATTACCACAATCAATCATAACATTCACCACAAACCATCGTAATAGAAAAAAAAATAATTTCTTTTATTTATCACAAAATGTCGTAATACTTATCATAATAATGCATAATACAATATTTTTAACATAACCCCCTAACATTTATCACACCAATCATAACATACAACAAAACCGATCGTAACATTTCTATGGTACACATAGTGTGTGCTATAGATTTTTCCTACAAAGTATTCTAACAATTCAAACACTTATATTATATCACAAATTCGAGTGGGGAGTACATGTAAACACTGATAGAGAATAATATATCTTTCACTAGTACTAATTAATGTTTGCTAGGGTTTGAAAATACAGAAATTCCAATAACACAAAACTAAGACACATAAAAGTATGCAAAAAGTGCACCTTTTGGCTAGGATTCGTCTTTTTTTTTTTTTTATATAGCATTTCCATTGTAAATATCAAGAAGTTTATTTATATATCTACAGAATTCGTGCATAGAAAACTACACAGTAGGAATTTTGCGGTCCAGATTCAACTCTTGAACAGTCATAGATCAATCTAGACCACACAATTTTTTTCATGTACTTTTGTGTGCACTGATTCTGTGTCAGTAGCGTTGCCGAAAGTTTAATCAAGCCATTTGTATGTGTTGAACTTTCCGGAAGTGCTTCTGGGCCGCGACGTTACTTACAGTTGCGGCATCATCTTCCTCTTCCTCTTCCTCTTCCTCTTCCTCTTCGTAGTCTTTTGACATGACAATCTCAGAGCTTGACTTAGCATCAATGGAGTTCTGATCAGAAGAAGAGTAGAGAAGAAAGAGAGTGCTTAGAGCATAGTTCAAAAGGGGAATACAGGAACAGATGACTGCTAGTTGTTGCAGATTCCTGGCTTAATTGATAGCTATAATTGTTAACTATGGATGAGAGTATAAGCTTTAGAAATCTGACAACAATATATATATATACAAAATCTATAGTAAACACCGTGTGTATCATAAAAATGTTACGATCAATTGTAGTGAACGTTACGATCGATTGTGGTGTATATTATGATGGGTGAGGTGAATATTACAGGGATGTGAGTGTTAAAAATAGTGAAAAATTATTTGGTACGCATTAATATGGTAATGTTATAACTTTTTGTGGTAAAAAAATGTGGTATTTTTTTGTTACGATCTATTCTGATGAATGTTATACTGAGCGCACTATATTTATTATTTTTGATGTGTGTACTTTAGCTACTCCCTTATATATATATATATATATATATATATATATGAGTTTTTGGATGGACTCAGAAGTGGAGTCTCTGTTTGCTTGGTTACCAAGTCAAGTAGATTCGTCCTGTTCTGCGAAATTGTCAAGCCTAACCATGTTGACAAAGTGGAAAATAAAACTACTCACTAATTCTGCATTTCTGATACCATACTAAATAAATGGATAAGCTTTTAGAAGATGTTTGTGTGGCAGCCTCCTATTGGTTATAGATGGATTCTCGTCATGAATGGAAGATTGACTGGTGGTAAATTTTCATCTTCACTGCGTCAAGAGATAATAGAGAGGAATATCTATACACACACGTGTATATATTGTAGGTGAAGAGTGATGAACAAAAAACATGAGAAACACCGGATCTTTACGTGGTTGGGCAAATATGCCTCAACTCAGCATATTGAGGCGTGTGTTTGTTACTTTCTTTAAGAAAATTCAAGGCATATGTTGGCAACGCCTTAAAAACCGATTACGGGTGTCTACAGTTCGAATTAGTTCAATTTTATGTATAACCACGGATCAACGGTATTTCAAGACCAAACTAATTCGTCCAAAAGTTTTGGTAGGTAAGTTTCTTACTATACAACTACCATATTAATTAACATAATTTATTCACTCTATATTCAAAAACTAACAACTAAATAACAAAAGGCCTATGACATAAACAATTGTTCAAGACTATATGTAACAACAATATAAATTAAGATATATAACACAAGTATAAAGTTATTTTGAAGTATGAGTTAAATAAAGAAGTTCTAGGTTTCCTCTCCGATCTAAACCGATTATGAGTGTGAGTTATAATACTCTCGTGCCAACATTAAATCTTCAAAATAAACTTTCAACCGTAACTGATTAGTAGTAGTAGGGAAATTTATGTTCTTCAATGAATCCTGAGAAACTCCTCGGTCTATAAAAGTTATGGGATGCCTATGTTGTTCGCTCAAGGGAGCATTAACTTGTGGTATATCTTGATGCACCTGGAAACCATGTGGAAGGTCACCTGCACCACCTCGAGCATCCTCACATCCTTCGACAGGACGATTCATCTGGCCACCATGTGGGAAGTTCATGGTCGTCAGAAAATAATGCCCTTGATATCCATCCTGAAACT
>BRYE01000009.1:12562218-12567218 GCA_030159115.1 Actinidia arguta var. hypoleuca | reverse complement strand
ACACTACTTCTTGTGGGATCGATACTCGTACTTTGAGTTTATCACTACTTCGCGACCCGTACACTTGCGGTAAGGAATTCACTTCTGGAGCGAAGACAGTTAGTAATGCAAAAAAATGATTAACGAGTAAATGGGAAAGACGTGTATGGTTTTATGAGCATTAAGACTCAAAAAACAATTTTTATTTCTTTCCCAAATTTAATTAATGAGAAAAACATATTCCTAGGAAACCATATTATATATAGACTCTATGGGTAGGATTAGTCATAGTCATCTTCAAAGATAGTCTAGGGGCTAAGGTACCGAATCGGAAGGTCTTAGATACCTAATCAGCCTAACCACATAGTTAGGCTCTATTCAATCTTCTTTATTTTTTTATGTATTTTTTTGGGTTAAGAAGAGCTTAATACTCTATTCTAGTTATAGATACGAAATATTTTAAAAATACGGCACGAGAACGCCATTTTTGGATCAAAAGTCAAACCATGTTACGCTATTTTTTATTTTAAAATCATTATTCGTATTTTAGCCATAACTTTTTCATACGAAGATATTTTTAGTTAATTCAAGTGTCATAGGATAGCTTCTTCAAATACCTACAAGTTTTATTCAAATAGAAATTTTTAAATTTCAAGGTTAGATGATCCAAAACATGATTGAAAGTCCAATCAAAAAAGTTGAGTCTCGATTTTTCTCAAATTTTGGCCTTTGTCTCTAAGTGTCGACGCTTCAAGTTCATGTGTCGACATTTAATCATTTATTTCATAATTTTAGTCTCTGTTCTCATGTGTCGACACCTCAAGTTCAAGTGTCGACACCTGATTATTATTTTAGAATTTTGACTCTGTCTCTAAGTGTCGACACTTCAAGTTTATGTGTTGACACTTGATCATCCATTTCAGAGTTTTAGCCTCTGTCTCTATGTGTCGACACTTCAAATTCATGTGTCGACACTTGATCATTTATTTTAGATTTTTAGTCTTTGTTTTCATGTGTCGACACCTCAAGTTCATGTGTCGATATCTGATCATTATTTTTAGAATTTTGGCATCTGTTTTTATGTTTTGACACTTTAAAACCATGTGTCAACACCTTCATTTTCAGATTGTCTACTGTCTTTATGTGTTGACACCTCAAGAACATGTGCCAACACCTCTTGTCAGAATTTAATTCTAAGTTTTTCCTTGACTAATTGAGCTTCAGACAAATCAAGTTCTTCAAAAGGTCTTCTTTTTGGGTATAAGTGATTTTCAAGTTCTTTAATTCAGTGAGATTCATCAATAATTATTAATACAATATTTTGTTATCATAAAAAGTTAAGGCATTGAGCCAACAAACCAAACATCTACGGTTAGTTTAGTAATTGACAAATAAACTTAATGACATTATAAACACTTATGTGAAGGTACTAGTACTAATCATGTCACTATATATATAGGAATCAATCCGACTAGCCTAAAGATTACGATGAACGAGTGTAGTGCGACACCAACGCAAACAAGTAAGTAATCTTAATCTCTAAAGTAGAGTAAGTTACTCTTTTATGCTACGATATATGCATGAAATTATGTTATGTTATGCAAATTAAATTCATGGCTTAGATAAGAATCTTTTGAAATGATTTTGTATGTATATACCTATGTACCATTATGTTTTTACCTTTCGGGAAGGTATTCGGCGGGCATACCCCTACCCAAGGAGTGTGAAAGTATGTTATCAAACCCGACTAAGGACGGGAGGTCATAGTGCATAACATATGTTTTTAAGAATTATTTTGACTATACAAGATGATCATTTAGGAATTCTTGATCGGTGGGAGTGGATTCCAGTTGATGCAATAGAGGAGCCTAGCCTAGAGAGGGTAGGGTTGTCGTACGGAGGATTTTGATGACATCGGTATTGGGGAATCTTTGCAGAGTAGTCCCTTTGCATCAGGCGTTACGAGAAAAAGTGGAGTCTCTTTTTCCCTCCTTTGAAGAGTAGTACAACCATAAGTAGGATACCTTAGGCAGTAGAGAGATAGCTAGATAGAATGGCTTAGTAATGCCTTACAAATGACAGATTTAAGGGCGCCTCAAGCTAAGGTCCTACCCATCAACAGGCTTCCCATTCACCAGAATGAAAAGATTCGGATGGAGAAATAGCAAAAGTTATAGTAGAAATTACGTAGAGAAAGAAAAGGGAATCAATACGGGGAGATGGAAATCTTGGAAGCACTAGTCAGTTAACTATTTACCTCATCTTTCTCTCTATCTATTAGGTGGCTTATCCTTCTATGATAATTGGATTTATTGGATTCGAAGTTCGGTTCGACTAAGCAAGCTGTCTTTTCACTTGGGCTTCGAAAAAAGCTTATTAGAGATTCTCCTCTTCGGATGGATAACAGGCTCTTCACAATATTACAGATTGCCTACTTTACGGGTTACGGGTGAGCTACGAGCAGGCTTGATACCACTCCTTCGGACTCCAGCGCTTAGAAGAATCCTGTCCGGTCGTACCCAAACAATAATATTCCAAAGGAAAATGCACCTAAGATCAAATATTTCGAGCCGGCTTCCGTGGAAAATTCAGACTTTCTTTTTGATGCTGCAATCACATAAAAACATAAAACTTTGAGGCTCAATAACTAAATACATGACAATTGAATCATGAGCCAAGATCATAAAGAGCATACTGCGAGTAGGAAGTGGAATTAATACAATGGATTCAGAAGCATCAAACCTCTCTTGTTCGAAAGAATCGAAACACATCGAAATGGTACCAGCCGTACTTAATAATAGAAGGATTTGGCAGAAATATGTGAAATTGTCCCCCTAAAAAGATTATTTCAGAATAAACGACTAAGGGCAGGCACATGTACAAGCACAAACTTTGAACAAGTTATTTTGAAAAAGCAAATGTTTTCTCTTAAACTATGTTACGTTATGTTATATGCATCTACCATGGTAATTTTATGTTTTCGATATATATATCAAACCTATATTAGAGATTATGGTTATACACTAAGTAATCATGCTTAGGAACATTGTTTCTGATAATGTTTCAGATAACAAAGACAAGCAGGTGTAGTAGAGCGATAGAACCCCACGTTTTGAAGATCATGTTGACAATATAAACTTTAAGATGGATTACGTCACGTCATGTAGCAAGAATAATAGATTTGATGTTGTCTAGCCTGGACGAGAATGTTTGAAGCCTTTTGAATATGTAATGTATGCATTTATATATGAATGTTAAAACAAATACAGTCTCTCTACCAAAACGAACATATATTTTGAATAAATAAACTTAACACTGAATTTTTATTGACTCAAAAAATAAATGTACACGTTTCACTTCTGCACATGACAACAAAATTTTTTTTTATAGGAAAAAGGATCACGATAATGGCGTGACGCCGCTCGACGACGCGTAGAGCCTCGCAGGCGTCGGGGGTCGTCACAGGGTGATAGATATGATTTGTACTACTTGTTATTCAAGATATTTTATGATTTAAAATCTATTTAATTCATCAATAATAGCGAAAAAACGAAATTCTAAGTCAAACCTCGATCAATAATTTATTTTAATGAATTAAATACTACTAAGGAACATTCCGTACTTTTTCATCAGTTCTCACCTCGACCCTCTGCGTGGACGGTGAATGCTAAAGCTCCAAACTCATTGACCCTGGGCTTTAGGCTGCGTCTAGGGAATTCCAAGTTTGGCCCGTTCCAGTCCGTCCCAATAAATGGACTTCGGCCGGGCGGGTAGAAATTTCATTTCGCCACACACTCCTAAGGATGGCAACGGGATGGTTTTGGGGCGGGTTCATCCCGTCCCGTCCCGTCCCGCCCCGCCCTAATTAAAAAAATCCTCCTCTACCCTCGTCTCAAACTCGTGACGGGTTGGGATGGGAGTATCCCATACCCGCTTCGCCTCTGCCTCGCTCGCCCCGCCCTGTTTAATTTTTTTTAATATATATATATATATATATATATATATATATATATATATAATATTATGATATAATTAAAAAGAATAGTAATTTTGTCAATTTATAGTTAATTGGGGCGGGGGTATCCAAACCCTAACCCGCCCCAAATTTTAACTTTCTCCCATAACTCGTCTCGAACCCGTTCATCCCTACCCCAAACCCGCTCTATTAAGATCGGATCGAGTTGGGACGGGACGGGGATCCGAATTTTTCGAGTAATTGCCATCCCTACACACTCCCAAACCAAGACCGACCCGGCCATGATCCATCCGACCCAAAACCAACATAATAAGGGACTCATCTCTCTTGAACCTCTTCACCTCCCTCCCTCTCTCGCTCTGCCTGCCCATCCCGGTAGCCCCACCGCAACCTTCGTCCCACAACCCTTCATCATCGCCATCGCCATCGCCATCGCCATCGCCATCAAAACTTGAAAGACCTACCTAAAATCACCACCCACGATAAAAACCTAATCCATGGACTGGAACTAGGGTTTTCAGTGTCTAATCCGAACACGAAAAAGAGGTAATCCATATCCTTATCAATTTTCTTTCTTCTGCTAATATTGGTTATTTAGATTCACTTTGGCTGTCGATAAGTCATAGAGAAGAGACTGTGAGTACGAATTTCTGAATCTTTCCATTTTTGAGTGTTTGGTAACTGAGAAAATGCGTAGCGGAACAACTATTCGTTTTCTTTTTTTAATTTCTAAATGTACTCAATAACCGAAGAGAAGTATTAATGGGTTTCAATTTTTCTCATTTTTCTCTGAGGCTCCATTTTGGTACATGTGGATTTCAGGATTTAGTGTTTAGTTTTAACAAAATATAAGAAATTTAACTATAGATGCCTTGTGAGATTAGAGCGGAATGGGAATTAGAGGAGAAGAGATGTATTTATCGTGGAGTTACGGAGTTACAAATTCTTAGCATGAAAGTCAAATACTCCTACTAAATCGTCATTTTAAATCCATTATGATAAAGGCTCAAAAGTCAATATTGAAATCCTTATATAAACCTATCAT
>BRYE01000009.1:12469718-12472218 GCA_030159115.1 Actinidia arguta var. hypoleuca | reverse complement strand
TGAAATTTTTGACAAATATAAATCTTCTTTGTAATTTTAAAAATAATATTGACATCTCTTATTTTTAAAATTAATGTTAAGATTTTTATTAAAATTAATTTTTGTATAAAAATGATAATATTACCTTTTAATTTAAGACTTTCAATTTTTTTCTTAATACATCAATTAAAATAAACAAAAATTCTCTCTCTCTCTCTCTCTCTCTTAAGAAAAGGCAAAATCCAATTTACCCTCTCGTGATTTGGATCTGGAGCACATTACCTCCGTATCGTTTAAAAATAGTTATTTTGGCACCTTGTGTTTTTGGATTCAATTGCTTCACAAACTCTGGTAACGGAAAAGTAACAAGTCATTAGTACCCTCCATGTCTTCTCTTTCATTCTCATGTATTCTCTTGAACGCACCTGAGATATACGGACCAGTTTTCACTTGATCACATCTTAACCAAGATTTCTTTAACTTTGATCCAATTTGTGAATTTACATTACCTCAATTACCTTAAATCCTAAACAGATATTAACCTAGCTTTTTACATAATTTTTGGGTAAACAATTTGTTAATACATGCCGTGTTTATATATATATATATATATATATATATATATATATATATATTAATCAGACATTCATTTTGCAACTAAAAACAAACTGTAAATCCGAGTATATAAATAAAACCTGTAAATCCGGGTTTATTATAAATATAAAAATGATTTTTTTTAATTAAATTTTAATTTTTGTTAAGTGATACATCTAATTCAAATTCGTTGTTGACATGTTATAATAAATGCTATCAATCAACCAGTGTTATGCACGGAAAAAATAATTGAAATATTAATGATTGAAAATTGAGCCAAATATCAAAGAAACTCTCAACTGATGAATACTACTTACAAGGGTGTTATTGTTTTATATATTATTTTTAGGGTGAATTACACTGATCACCCCTGAGGTATAGAGTTAATACACAAAGTACCCTTGATATTTGAAACATAACAGTGACCTCCCCTGAAGTTTGAAACTTATAACAAATTTCTCCCATTTTATACTAACTATCCTTGAGATTTGGGGTTAATACACAAAGCACCCCTCATATTATGGATGGACAATGGACAAATAGTAAGGGTGCTTTGTGTATTAACTCAGAACCTCAGGGGTGGTTAGTATAAAATGGAAGAATCTGTTATAAGTTTCAAACCTCAGGAGAGGTCACTATCATTTTTCAAATGTCAAGGGTGGTTAGTGTATTTCACCCTTATTTTTATAGCACAAATTATATTTAACTTTAAATCTTTATAATCAAGGATATTATGTATTCAAAAAAGCTATTACAATAATCAACATATAATAAAATAAAATAAAATAAAATAAAATATTGGATTGGATCTATTAATACCGCTACTTTTGGGGGGAGGCATGATTTTTTGAGTGTTAACTAACAATTTCATTAAAAAAATTAAATTTAGCAAAAGTAATATATTTTTTTAATTTTTGGAGGACATATAATTTTTTAATTGAAATTTGAAGATTTATGAACTTGATAATTTTTTTCGTAAAAAATTTAGCTGAGTAATTAGTTTTCAGCTCCACTATTGTTCAATAATATTCTACTTTTCGACTTTATTTTGTGAAATACAAAAAATGGTCTTTCATTTATTATCAAAGCAAAAAAAAGAAAAACTCTTTCAGAAATGATAAAAATAATAAGTAGAATACTATTTTATAACTTTGAAATTATAAATAAAACTAAGCAAAAATGATTTCTTAAAAAAAAAAAATTAAATTAGCTGACTTTCCATTTGAGTCACAGTATTAAATTAGAAAAATAGTTAATACTTTATATTAAACATAAACTTTCTAATTTCCATATTAGAATATTTTTAATTCATTTTTCAATTCATTTATTTATTTTTCTTGATCAGCATTTTTTTTTAATTGATATTGGAAACTAGATTACATAAAAAAAAAATCTTCCAAATACACTGGATATGATTTATACGATACCCAACCAAACCCAACCCAAACCAAACCAAACCTAACCTAACCTAACCTAACCACCTTGAAACTTGTACAATTGGTACGGAACCAACAAAATCTGAGTTTCAACATAAACCATAGGAGAAAATCAACCTTGCTGCTAAACCCCTGTTAACGTGTCTTTCACCCATTCCAGCGCCTAAATATACATACCTTAGTTTTAAAAATGGAAACCTTTGAACTTTTCACTTGATTAGCTAATTAGTTTTTACAGTAGAGAATAGATAATTTTTTAAACGGAGAAGCTTTTATTTTTTAAGGACATGAAAGTACACACCTCTATAGCGTAGACACTTACCATGAAATATTGCAGTATAGAATAAGAAATCGAATGGCTAAGACTAATCACAAAACTTATGATTCAAAGTTACAAAATAAAACATATTCATCTTTTAAGGACAGACAGTGGCCTTGGAATTACCTTGTACTTGTGAAATGCATTTCCAATGCAAGAAAAAATAATCTTC
>BRYE01000009.1:12459718-12462218 GCA_030159115.1 Actinidia arguta var. hypoleuca | reverse complement strand
CACATACAAGGTTGATGTGAGGTTGTGGAAATTACAAGCATTGGCGGTCGAGCCAGAGTTTTTCATTAATATGGTTATTGAACAATTTTTTTTTTTAAATTTATCAAATCTAAGAAATAACTTTTTAAGTATAAAAATAATTTCTTTCAATACATAGAGTAATAACATTTTTCTCATGAACTTGTATTTCAAAACATTTACTATTCAAGAACTCTATATAAAATACTCTCTTAGTGAACTTCAATTTATCTATATCAATTTCAATAATCAATGGGAAGTTATCATTAATTAATAATTCATTTTTTTATATCAAAACAATGCAAAATAAAATAATTATCAAGTTATTAATATTCAAATAAAATAAAATTGAGAAGTTATCGGCTATCATATTACGATATCATTCAAAAAATTGAGAAAAATATCAATTTTAATTTAAAATATACACTGAGAAAATGCAAATGTCAATTTTGGAAATCAATGAGAAGATATCAATCTGAATTGGATTTTTTTGTATTGAACTATATTTGTTGTTTTTAGAAATTGACCTCATGATCTTATCTTTTACAAACTTTTAAAGAATTTTAGTGGGTTCTGATGTGGGGTAAAATCCCCACCTACTGATGATTTGAGAAGAACATGCCACCTGAAGAGACTACGTCGCCAACATCTGTCTTGGTCGCTAATAAAACTGTTCAAGTAATCGCTTCATCTCCGCCAGTGCTCTCTTCGCCAATATCTGTGAGCATGTCACTTGTTTTCCACCTCGCCAATGGATAAGGTTAGTCACTTCGCCTACCTGAAGACTCCACCTTCATGATGATTTTATTTTTGTGAGGATTCCACATCCATGAGGATTTTATCTCCTTGAGACTATTTCTCTACCGCGTCGCCTATATCCACGGTGTGTTCTCTAAATGACATCCTCCTATTTTATCTCTGGTATCCACGAGATAATCTTCCATACTTATCTCCCTAAGAATTTTGCCATGATCTTCTTGTACGACTTTCCATTCTCCAACTATAAAAAGGCCGCTCTCCCTTCATGAAAATATACGATTTAATCCTTGCACATTCACTCTAAGAGCTTTGCTTCCTTTATTTGCCTAACTTATATTCGCCTTAGTCTGATTCTTACGTCGGAGAGATTTTGAGCAATCTCGCCTTGGCCGGTAACATTTGTTCATCTGTATAGGTCGCCCGAGTCTTTACCGAGGTTGAGAGCAATTCTGCCTGTTGGTTGCTCACTCCTAGATTTTTACCATAACAACTTGATGTCGTCGGTGGGAACGACAGTTCTCTATACCTAATGCACCTGCGCAACCGTTTAGTATCTAAATCAAGTACCAGCAGCCCTCTAGATAACAAGACTCATCCTATGGCAAACACCATCCAAGCTCCAGATCTTGAGGGCTTTCATCGTGAGATGCATGGAATCGTTGAACAAACCAGGATTATGAACGAAAATAATGCCCTCCTAATTTAGCACCTCGCCACAAACAATCTACCACCTCCTTCCACACCAGTACCAGAAGTTAGTCGATCTTGCCGTCCTCGTCGGTCAAGAAACCGTGAATCTCAGAGTCGCAAAAGCACTGGTCAGGCCCAAAATCGCTGACCCCGATCACCAAGTGTACAATCTAGGTGAGAAAGAAGCCTTTTTTTGTCAGAATCTGAATCGTCTAGCTGAACTTGCGAAGTAGAAGGCAAGGAGACTGGAAGAAGAGGACGGTCACCTCGCTATAATGACCAGGCACCCATGCGCCAAGAGGAGTCCTTTACTTAAAAGATCAGGGACCTAGATGCTAAGATTGACACCATCAACACAGGTGCGAATGCACCAATTACTATGGACGCCTTAGTACGACAGACAGAACCTCCATTCATAGATAGAGTAATGAGGATTAGGGTTTCATCTAAGTTTAAGCTACAGTCCCAGCTCGGGATATATGAAGGGAAGACCGATCCGATGGACCACCTGGACTCATACAAGAACCTGATGACACTCTAGGGATATTCAGACGAGGTGATTTGGAAAGCCTTCTTGGCAACCTTAAAGGATTCGACGAGAACGTAGTTCAAAAAGCTGTCTCTAGGAACCATTGACTCATTTGGTGACCTGAGCAGACTCTTTATCGCCAATTGCATGAGCTGCTGGGTCGGGCAAAAGAATGTCTCCCACTTGTTTATAATTCACCAAAAAGAAGGGGAGAACTTGAAAGAGTATATCAAACAATTCAATAAGGTTGTTTTAGAGGTAGAGAACGCCAATGACAAGGTAATGGTTATGGCTATGATGGAAAGACTTCGCCCTGGTGCATTGTTTGACTTCCTTTCCACAAATGTTCTGGAGACCCAGTCGACATTCTAGAGGAAAGCTGATAAGTACATCGCCGCATAAGAATTGGCTGAGGCCCAGCGCAGAAAGTGAGGAAAGGATGATCAAAAAAGAAAGGAACCTGATTCCAAGCGAGCTGACTACAGAGACAAGGTGAAAAGTAGG
>BRYE01000009.1:12437218-12439718 GCA_030159115.1 Actinidia arguta var. hypoleuca | reverse complement strand
AATGAACTCAAACACGACTTTAAGTACGAAATACGATAAAAATATATAATTAAATTAATTTATGATCAATTTAAGTCGATTTAACGGCGCTTGGACTATAACTATGCAGTTTAATCATTGTGCTGACGAACCAGCTCTTGAAGCAAATTCTCCAATGACCTGACACCTCGGAAAGAATGCTCAAATGGTCTATTGAGCTTAGTGAAATTCATATCAGCTATCGACCAAAGATGGCAATCAAAGCCAAAGCATTGGCCGACTTTACACATGATGTTGCTCTAGAGTCAAAGGTGGTTCAACCCAAAGAGGAAACTCCAAAAGAGCAGAACTCGGATGAAGACCTCGCTAGATGAAAATTGTTCATAGATAGATCATCCAACTAGCACGACTGTGGAGCAGAACTTATTCTCCAAACTCCGTCGGGCGAACAAATGGAATACATCATTCGCATTGGATTCAAAGCCACCAACAACGAAGCTGAATATGAAGCTCTCCTCGTCAGACTAAGAGTTGCAACAGAATTGGGAGTGAATCTTTAGACGCCTTCAGTGATTCTCAAGTTATGGTAAATCAAATCCAAGGGGATTACTTCGCCAAAGATCTCCGAATGGTAGCCTACCTAGATGAGGTAAAAAATATGTCAATGAAGATCAAAGATTTCAAGATTCTTCAAATTCCTAGATAAGAGAATAGGAAGGTTGATGCTATGGCTAACCTCGCATCAGCCTTTGATTTCATCTTGGACAGAAGTATACCTTTGAAATTCTTACCAAATCCAAGTATTGAGATTGCCAAAATTGTTTGTCAAAGAAAAGTAGACCCGATGTGGATGGATGATATCATTGCATACCTTCGGAACGGATTATTGCCAATAGACAAGCTCCAAGCTCATCGGATTCAATATAGATCTGCCATATTTTGCCTTCTTCATAGAATTCTATACAAGAGGTCTTTCTCGGGGCCACTCCTAAGATTCTCCGACTTGAGGAAACAGATTGTGTGCTTAGAGAAATTCATGAAGACATATGCGGAAATCACCAAGTACTACAACCAGAGAATTAAGTACAAATTTTTTCTACCTGGCGATTTAGTCTTGAGGAAGGTCACTTTATCTACAAAGGAGATAAATGCCAGGAAGCTCGATCCTATGTGGGAAGACCCTTACAAAGTTATCAAAGTATCTAGGCCAGGAACTTATTGGTTGGAATACATGATTGAGAAGGCATTACCTTACCCTTGGAACGCTGAGAACTTGAAGAAGTATTACCAATAATCTTGCTGGTCACCAAAATCCATGTGATGTTGACAAAATCCTGTGATTTCCTAACTCCATGTGGATATTGACTGCCTACAGATCGCCATAATTTTGATTTCTCTAAAATCTCCATATGTATACAATTTTAATCTCCAAACTCTTTGTCATGATTGCCAATCTGTATGTGATGGAATAATAAAATCTCTCCAATTTGATTTTATCTCCAGTATTCGCCAGTGAGTTATGTCGCCAATTTCAAAAAAAATTAATTCTCCAATCTTATGATCGCCTATTAATACCAAGGTTGCCCATTCATTAAGAAACTAGAAAATGATAAGGCATCTTGATCGCCAGAAGAAGAAGGAAAGCTTGATTATATATCGCCTGGGTAAGTTTCAACATTTGCGCACGTTAAGGCAACTTGAACCTGCATAAGATCGCCTATTAATTAATCTCGCCAAGTTAATTTAATTGCCATAATTAAGTTTGAAATTTTCCTTATTACAGTGAATGGACTTAATAAATTCGATTAACATTGGAATTTGCCAGTTTATCCCATCTGTGGAATAACATCATTTTGATGTCGCCTGTCTCTCCAATGTTATCGCCTAAGTTGAAGTCGCCAAAGTTATCTGTTTATCACTAAAGGCATTAAACTCACCCAACATTTTTTTTCCAAACGATTAGGTGATATACGCTAATTCCATTGCCTCGCCAAAGTTCTTTATGTTCGCCAAGATAATCTCACGTACACGTTTTTAGTTCTCCAAATTGAGTTAAAAGTTTAAGTTTATCTCGCCAGCTTCTTAAGTTTAAATTTGCTAGCGCAAGCAAAAGATATGAAAATAGGAGGAACGCGAAAAAAAGTACTTTTCATTCATTGGAAAGTTACAGCTCACCATTACAGGAAAATGAGGAAAAAGAAAAAGTAAAAATACAAGTGTTTAAGGAAAAAAAAAAGGATGGTATCGCCTTTTTTCTCGCCCTTTTCTTTATTCTCCCCCTCCCCCTTTTCCTTGTTCTCCTCCTTCTCCTCAGACTATTCCTCCTCCTCTTCGAGCAAATCATGATCGATGCCCATGCCTTCGAGGTCTTTACCAAGATCGGGATGTTGGCGACGAAGCTGCCGTTTGCAGAAATCAATCCCTCACCAAAATATTTGGAGGCTGCTGTTTCAATAGCCTTCTGGAAATCATCTGAGGATTTGAACTCCTTGACGGCTTTCCTCTCGGAAAGGGCTTCATT
>BRYE01000009.1:12409718-12414718 GCA_030159115.1 Actinidia arguta var. hypoleuca | reverse complement strand
GCACAAAGATTACTTTACAGCATAGAAATTAAAGGATAACATCTGGAAATTGAGTGCGTGCATGACACGGTGTGATATCACCGATATAATTGTTCCCAATATCTTGTGCCAAATCACTGAATGAGCAATAAATATTGATTCCAAGTTCAGCATTTTGAATGAAGTACACAGTAGAACAAAAACAAGCAGACAAAAAGGTTGAAAAAACATTCACAAGGACCGCTACTAAGAGAGAGTTACCCCTCAGGAAGGGAGAAATATGGAATCAGGAAGATTAGAAGCTAATGTACAACCACTCAGGGTTACATGGAGGAAGCAGCACAGCAACATCTGCTCATACAAGAAACTAATTCAACAGATACAAGGAGCAAAACTGCGTAGCAGAGCAGCAGAAGAGCTTCAAGACACAAATTGCATTTGCGTAAAATGATACTTAATAGGAAGTAGGAAGGGAGAAATATGAACTGCTATTATATTTTCAAATGAGATCCTGTTATATGCAACTTCGCCTTATCGTAAACAATTCAACCTTCAGATTCTTCACTATGTAGTATGTACCAGCATTCAGGAACTAAACTGCAAGATGGCAATCAATGCCCATTGTATGACTGTCTAGATGAGCAATGGAGGTAAACGGCAGGTTGGTAACCAAAAATATGCTATCCCTTGGTTGAATTAGCTACAGATGTTCAAAGCAAAAGCATTATATCGATTAAGAGTATATCGTGGCAGGTTATATCAATGGAAGTGACAAACCAGGAGCAGTTGAGTCGAATCTGTCCTCGAGAGCCAGTCAGAGCACCAAGGTTAGACATCTTCACAATGGCCCTGGCAAAATCGATTCTAAATGTTGTCCCGTCATCAGAAGCATAAGCCCTCATCAATTCAGAAGTTTCATTGCTGGCCATGAACTCAACTGTTGATCAGCAAATAAAAGCCCTCTACCTCTCAACAAACTCTAAGTGCCAAAGACCGATCCAGATGAAATGGAAGAAGACAGTCCTCCCTGGTAATATTCTATGCCGATAGAGGACTCCATCAAAAACCTTGATCCCATGGGAGAAGGAGCTCAATTAGGGGAAGTGCTCTCATTATCTTAGTAAATCAGGCTTATCTCAGCAAGAAAATCAGAAGGAATAGTTGGGTCCGGCTGTCCCGTCCCCTGGAAGTTGTGAAGTCTGGGTTGAATGAGTTGACAAGCTATCTCCCCAACATTATGTCCAACTTCAGAACATGTTAGGAAAAAAAAATTCATTTCACTTCAGTTTATATGGTATGAAAAAGCAGAAGTGCAGAATTGGTGAATACCTAGAAAAGCTATAGTTTCTCTTTTGCTGAATCCTCTGGATGCAAAAATTGGAAAAATAGAGGTAAGTAAATGACCAAGATTTGAAATCAAAAATCAAACAAAGGCATTGCAATGATATTCTAATATTCAGAAATTTTCCAAAAGAACACGCAGTAATTGTCAAAATATAAAATCTTAACTAACAGGGATGCTCTTCAAGCTTTGTTAGACAACAATTTTAATTGTATTAGGTCCCACCCTCTTGAAGAGAAAAAAAAAAACAATGTGAAAGTTAATCATCTGAAATGCTCTTTGGAAAAAGTTAAACATCTCCATGCGTGAGGACCAAGAAGTTAAAAAATAAGTGTAATGAAGAAAGACGTTAGCAGGTGAAGTCTTCTGCACAGGAATCGGGAACATACGGCACAGGGGGGTGCTTTGGGAAAATGACTTATAAGACCATAAAAAAGCCTTTTAAGCCACTTTTTAGGCTGGATAACATCCTGCCCGAGGGGGAGGAAGCAGAACAACAGAACAACGCGAAGAAAATGGTTTGCTGGTTCATCATTTCAATCAAGATAGTAGTTATTTTGAAATTTTTTACAAACTGTAATAAACAAATTGGTGACGAAGTTCTTAACTACACATTCAATTAGCTTTCAAGACACCTAACAAATTTAGAAGGATACAACGATCGTTGGAAAAACTGGTAAGTAATAATAAAATCAATCCCATTAAAACTAAGAAGATCAAGCAGCACAAGGAATAGTGCATACCAGGAGAATGGCATCCCTAGTGGACAAGATAATAACCCCGGAAAGAACAAGAATATCAGCACAAGATACTATCCCCGGAGAAGCCTCTTCAAGCTCTTCTTTGATGGTATCAATAAAATCAAACCCCTTCAGAATCGCGTCTTTCTCACTAGAGTTCCCATTGCATCGCAGCCCTGAAAATAAAATCAAACCATACAATCAAGAACAATATAGGCAATTCCAGATGGAAATTAACAGATCCATGTTATGCAGAATCCCCGCAAAATGCACATATTCAATAAGAGTAACGTAAGACCAGGGCAATGCAAACATATTCAAAAAGTCAGATCAAAATTATGAAGGGACTCTACAATGTAGAAATTATGAAGAGAAACTCAGTGCCCAGAAGAAAATCAGATTAATCAACAACAGGAAGAATCATATTTCCCAACAAAGCACGAAAAAGAAAAAAGCAAAGAGGCAACATAACTTGAAATCCAATCCAAAGAACGATAATCCGCAAAACCAAGAACAAGAAAAGCTCCGTACCAAGAAGTTTATGATCAAAACCCATTTCAACAAATACTTGGTACGCAAGAAGAGTAACAGGAGATAGGGAAAATCGAATTATTCAAATTGGAGGATAAAAAAAAATGAAAAAAAAAGCATGAGAAATCAAGAAGATGAAGGAAGTATTAAAATTAACCTGACTGAAGCAACTGTGGAACATAAGGCGGCGGAGTTGTGCTGTGGCATTCTTGTTCTCAGATTTAATCTGCCCTATTGTGTAGTGGATGTCATTCTCTGTTTCCCCAGTCAAAGAGACAGGAAAACAGACCACCAGCACCATCATAAACCATCTGTGGCCTCGAGTGTTTTGACATGATTGATCTTTCTTCATCAATAAAGATGGTGATGGAAAGCAATTTTCAGATAAATAAGGCGGGAAACAAGTTCAGTTCAATTTTTAGTGAATGTAAAAAACCAGTTTCCACGTTGACCCTTAAATAAATAATTGTCAGAGTTGCCCTGAACCAAACTATTTTTTTTCAATGAATGCCAATCCCTGAACCCTGTCAAATTTTTGACGGGATATGACACGTGTTATGGCCACGTGGTGCCACCCCAAACCCCCACCTTCCCTAACCATAACTTTAACCTTAACAACGTTAACATAAATTTAAAATATACAGAATAAACCGTTGCACTCTTAGCTGCAGAAGAAGATACACTCACTGTTTTCTCATAAACCCAAGGGAAAAGATGAGAAAACTGTAAGGAATTCAACTCGATTCTAACCAATTGATCAAGATTACAACTCTCCTCCATGTCCTTATATGTTACACTATTTATAGAGCTCAACCTACAACAGAGCATAAGCAACAGAAATTATTACTAGCCTACATTGAGCGAACTAATTAAGCTACAAAAAACACATTTTAATTGGTCCACTTGGCACAAGCTCATCAGCGTCATTCAGGATTGTAACACGAACTTACAGCCAAAAGAAATTCATTTTCGAGAAGCTTGTGTTTAACAGATCCATCCACTTGGAACCACAATCACCGCCATCGGTGAGGAGTCCTAACGATCATGACATAGGTCATATTGTAGGTTGAAAATGTCATGTTTTTCAACTTACACGAGGCTTTGAACCTCCCATCTAGCTGCTGGCATGATACAAACAAGGAGATGATTGAAGAAGAGAAGAGAGAATGATGGGTGAAAGAAAGAGAAAGGCACACACACTTGTATAGACCCGAATATTTCACGTTGCTCGACTTGCCGCAAAGTTTGTTTCCTAAATAGAGTCCTCCTCCTAAACAGTCTCTACAAGTCCCTATCCATCTAGAAGTGCTACCTTTCTACTTTCCACTAACTACTTCTAAGTGAAATTGAGGTGATAGTTTTTGTTTGTATTCCTACATCATGATGATAATTCTATTTCCGGACTTTGATTCATGTTATAGAGTTCCATGGAAGTTATATATTATTTGCTTGTGTTTTTATTTGATGAGATGGAGGCATCCTAATGGTTCTAGTGGTTTTGGAATTACTCACCTTCCGTTTGCGGATGATTGTGTTTTTATTTGACGATTGTTTTTTGTAAAGCTGATGTGTAGGCAAATCAAGGAGTGGGAAAAACATCGGAAGTAAAAAGGGCCAAAATGAATTAAACATACATGATAATTTTTTATTTTTACAAAGTTAAATACTCATATCTAGTACCACCACAAATTCATGGAAGAGTACCATTTCTTAGAAGAAATTATCTAATACGGACAGTTATTCCAAATCAGAGATATGATCTTAGAATAATGCTTGTAAGTTGAAAAATAATAATCTTGACTATACGTAACGCTATAAAAAAATGTAAGTCCATGGAAGTTGTGGAAATAACCTTAGAATAATGCATTCTATGATATTAAAAAGATGAGATAAACAGATTTTTAAACTAAATATTTAAACTCCCTTGACTTATCAAAATTTTCAGATGTAATGCCATCATAAATGCAAATGCAACCACATTTGTACGAATAATAGAAAAAAGTTATTACCTACCTATTTAGAAATATTGATCAAAGGATATTGTGTGGGGATTCATTTCGGAGACAAAGTTATCATCGTAACCACTGACCTCGTCTTTCTCTTACGAGATCCCACACACAATAGATTCCATTATACAAATAGAATCGTCACTTAGTTTTTAACATAACTAAGAAACTAAGATTTTGTTTTGAAAATAGAGATGAATTAGGGAGCTACAGTCAAAAGGGGAAGGGGTTAGGTGATTGGATTGTTTAATTGTAGTCCAAGTGCTGTTAAATTATCCGAAATTGACCCTAAATGAGTTTAATTATGTCTTTTTAATGTGATTTGTACTTAAAGTCGTATCTGAGTTCATTGCAGGTAAACGTTGATAAAAAAAGGAAGAATTGGAGTTATAAAAGTATAAC
>BRYE01000009.1:12352218-12354718 GCA_030159115.1 Actinidia arguta var. hypoleuca | reverse complement strand
GCACCGCTGTCGAGCGATCGCTATTCAGCAAGCTCGGGTAGAGTCCTTGCGTCAGAGCTCAGGCTAGGAGCAACGATTGGCGGGAATATCGAGAGCATGACGCGGACAAAAGATAACTTCACCGCGAAGTAATCTCTGGCACCTACACATTTGGATTTCAACGCTAGCGACGTGATAGGCTAGGCACTAGCCATGCCTTAGGGGAATGATTGAGTCAGTTGCCTACTCACTGACACAACAGTCAGGGCGTCCAGGTACGCGCCGAGTGATAAGATGGTTGGCACATCCAGGCATGCGCTTAACTATGATTCATAAGACCATCCCTTATTCTCTCAAAAGTATGCTCATTTAACTCATCTCAGCTATTTGCTTACATTCTCTCTCTCTCTCTCTTATATTTTTGGTCACCTGATTTGACCGTCAAAGAGTTGTTTTTCAGAAACAACTTCGGCAGCCGAACTCGCTGTTTCTATCTTGCAGAGAATATGTGAAACACCAGCCTCTACCGTCAATCGTCGTTCAACCACCATAGGTGTCTATTTTTGATTTCCTTCCTCGTTTTCTCAAACACTCACACCCACAGCTACCAAATATAGTCTAAACATTTTGAAGATAACATCTTTTTAGCTATTTCAGTAAGAAAAAATAATAGTGTTTTGCGATATTTTTTTTAACTCAATTTCCCAAAAACAGGTTTGGAGAACAACAAATCAAACCTCCCATCTAGAGCTGGCAAAATGATTCCAAACTGAAGAACGACCCATTTAAATCACTTCTAACCCCCCTTAAATCCGCAACCCATTTTAACTCACCCAAACCAGTCCATTTGCCACCTAAATCCTTATCTGTTTTTGTTATGCTATATTTTTTAATAGAAATTTAAAATTTTCATCCACCAATGCTTGATATTTCTGGTGTGCCGTCAATCATATTCAGTGCAGCGCAGTACTAGGACGTATATCGCTTTCCATCACTTTCCCTCATTCTTTTAGATTTTGATGTTTCTTTTAATTTCTTTAGTGCTCCACTGTTAAACCAAGATGGTGATAGGTGCCTAATTTGGGCATTGAATTACAAACACAAGTTCATAACAGGTAAGGACAAAGGTTTTTGAATTGATGTGAAATTTTTCGGTGTCTTTGGTGTGATGGCCTAGGTCTCATTGATGACTTGTATTTGTGGATTACGTGCAAAGAACATTATAGCATTAATACTTCAAAAATGCTATACTTACTTTATTGGAAGACATGCTTTGAATTTTAATTTATCATCTAGTGAGGAATGATTTATAATTGTTTTATGTAACTAAATTTTTATTAGACACATTATATCAGTGTAATGTTTATCAATACGTCACATCAAATAGTAAATAAAAAATGGTCAAACAAGATGATAAGCATGACACTATTAGTTATACTTTTATTATTACACATTAATAATCTAATCCCCATGTCCATCACTTGACAAGTTAAATTATGGTGTGCCCTAGGAACATTTTGATAAGAGTCTCAAGTCATTTCCATGGGGGTCTCAATTTAGTTAGATTAATTGAATTGTTTTATGAGAAATATACCAATTTATAATACAAATCACAATTACGTTTGAATTTTAAATCTATCTCTCGATATCAACGGTTGAAATTTATTTGAGTTAATCCAACGGCTGATATTTTACCTGAAATTATTTTTTTTTCGCTAAAAAATATCAGTTCCTTCTTATCAAAGGTGCAAGACCTAAATGGGTTCTTATCCAATAGATAATTTTTTTTAAAGATGGGTATATATTTTATTCATTAGATCATTTTTTAGTGAGATTTACACACAAAAAACTAAAACACCTCTTTCTTTTTCTCTTATTTTTTATTTTTTTGTATTTAATAATTTTTTTATTATTTAATCAAACTTTTATATTATTTTAATTATTTTGATGATAAGAGTTTAAAAATATAAAATAATTTTTTTTTTATTTTTAGTGAAGTTTCTCTTAAATTATATAATTTTTTATATTTTTAAATTTTTTTATCAAGAAAAATTTAAAAAGTATAAAATATTGATTAATCGGTAGAAAAAATTCTCTAAAGACAATAAAATATGAAAAGTAAATCAAATAAAAAAATTACTTCAAGTAGAAAGGAAATTTATTTCTTGCGTCCGTTTTTTGTATTTATTAAAATTAATTTATTCAATGGCATAATAAGAAAAAAATAATATAATATAAAACACATATTTTTAAATTTTTTAGTATAACTATCTATATTATAAAATTTTATTTATTTTGAAGAATATTTTTTTTTTCGTATTGTCCGTTGGTACGAAAAATTACTAGTAGATAAATAAGAAAGAAAACGGTTTTCATAAGAGTTAAAATTATGTATTATCCACTTATTTCTTGAACCAGAAAATCGACAAATGTCAGCATCAGGAAGTATTGACATAATCGAGAATCAAAATATTTAAAGCAGACTCAATCTTGTTATTGATAGATATAAGAAGATAACTCA
>BRYE01000009.1:12317218-12322218 GCA_030159115.1 Actinidia arguta var. hypoleuca | reverse complement strand
TGTATTTGGTAAAGAATGAAATGCTAGCATTTAGCATGCACTAAATAAATTGTGGTTCACTAAAATAATAAGTTTCTTAAGCTTATGTAAACTTTTGGCTTAATTTCACAAGCACCTCTTAAACTATCATATTTTATCACTTTCACCTCATTATTTAAAAAATAAATTATATTAATACCCTTAACTATTTAATTTTATCACTTACATCCTTTTCATTATTAATATGTTTGACATAGTGATGAAAATCAATCACATATTGTCCATGTACTTAAATTAAAGGCCCTTATGTCTAAAATATTCTTAATTTTTTTATAAAAAATAAGTCAATGCTCTATTTAAATATTTATTAATAAGGGTTAAGTTTGTTCCTACAATATCTGAATAAGCCTGTATATGAAGTATCGACTTATTTTTTATAAAAAATAATAATATTTTAGACATAAGGATATTTAATTTAAGCATATGAATAATACGTGATCGATTTTCGTCACTATTTCAAATAGATTAGTAACGGAAGATGTAAGTGATATAATTAAATAGTAGATGAGTCAATATGATTAGATGAGGAAGTAAAAGTGACAAAATGCGATAGTTTAGGAATATTGGAATTAAGCCTAAACTTTTTGAAAGAGAATATACAAATTACGCTTTGTATACCTGACTATTATATAATTACATTTTAAATTCTAAGTCTACAAAAATATCACTTAGACCTCATGTTAATAAAATGATTAGCATGTAATATTTTATCATATTGAACAACATATTGAAATCCTTTGAATTGTTGTTGAAAATCCTTTTATGAACTGTATTTCGATTTAATAATATATTCAATTATATTTGCTAGTTGCATAAATATTTCTTGAAATGAGCATGATGGAGAAATTACCATGGATATTGGTTTTGAGAAAAGATTGTGAACTTTGAGATTAATTTACGGTATATGATTTTGGGTTGAGTTACCCGGTTAGTTGACACATTATTTGATGTTCCTAGATGCTTGGGGACGTGATAAGCGAGTCAGTATGGTAGGGAGATATAAGGCTGAGGACTTGGACTTGATATTCTGTCCTGGATTGTGTGTCGCTCCATATTTATTGTCACTAGATGTTAAGTCATATGATTTGGATATATAACAATTAATCATTATGAGATAACAATTTGAATTTGCTATGAGGTTAACATATATTGAATATTGAATCTTATTGGATATTTATTGGTAGTGGCCGGATGCTATGAACTACATGATATATTAAAAATTGAATTCAAGATAGAGTTAGTAACTTTGGTATAGTATTATTCACACGAGTTTATCGCTTATGGCATTATTTTAAATCATTTTCAGATGTCAATGAGTCACATGAATGGCTTGTCTATCTGCTAGATACAAGTCTCAGGACTTGGATTGGATTATGTTGATTCAGTAATTATTTCACTTAATGCTATTTGTAGATTACTTTGAGTTTTTTGCTATTATATTATGCTATTTAGTGTTAAATTAGAATGGTATGTCAAAATTGGATTAGTTAGACCTGAGATGGAAGTTGTCCACTGATGAATAACAAGATTTTTACTAACCCTGGGTCAAGGTCATCACATTAACTATAATTTTTTTTATATTTCACTTGCACTAGATACAAGTTTTGTCGGCACCACACCAAAGCACGTGTTTTCACTTGTACCAATGCACAAACTTCCACTTTACTAGGGTTTCACGATAGTTAATGGTGACGAGGATGGGATCGTGGGGTGTAATGGGGTTATAGATATAGACGGAGCTACAGTAGGACAAGTGAGGTTAATTGATCTCACTAAAAAAAAATATTATACTATTATCCTTATTATAATTTATCATAAATACAATTTTGATTCTATAAAAAAATAATAATTTATTATAAATTCTATAATTTTAATCTCGTTGAACATAAGTTCGAAAGTTTTTGACCCCATAAAAAATTAATAATTTGTCTTAAATTCTAAAAATTCTACAAATTTGACCTCTCTGAACATATGTTCTGGTACTTTTGATCCTGCTGAACATAAGTTCTGACAATTTTGATCCTACTGAACTTAAGTTCTAACTCCGTCCCTAGTTATAGGGATGTTGGGTGGAGAGGTTGCGTTTGTGTGGCCCGTGGAGTCATAGTAATTGAAAATACTCAAATGTGCTTATAGGTAATTAAAAAAATAGTAGATAATATAAATACAAGGATGTTTGAGTAATTTTATCTTATAAAAGAAAAATTACATAAAAAAATTCAGAGTTTGACTGTGAGAACAAATTAAATTTTAAAATTTTAATTATAACAAATTAAATTATTAAATTTTAATACAATAACAATTTAAACCAACTATTATTTTTCTTTTGCTTAGGTCTAGTGGAACTAATTGATTTCCATGCAAAATGCACATAAATGACTTTGTATAGGAATATCCCATTTTAAAACCCTAATTGAACTAATTGATAATGCAAATTAAAAATTTTGGATGTTATATTTGTATTGAAGATATTAAATTTGTATTGCGATTTTATGCTATATTGAAATATAAATGGTTCGATAAAAGTTTAAAAAAAAATACTGTATGGCTTGATTTCAATGCATTTTGGACAGAAAATAATTAATTCTGTTAATTTTAGGTGAATGAATACTAATAAATAATTTAAATTATTACCGAATTAAAATTATAAAATTTAATTTATTATAATTAAAATTATAAAATTTAATTTATTATAATTAAAATTGTAGAATTTAATTTGTTCTCATTGTAAAACCATGAAATTTTTTATAGGTCTAATAGGAGAAAAACTGAGCTTTGAATCAATAAAAAAAAAAAAACTTATGATCATCAGACGACGTCGTCACATTGATTGCGCCGCGTCGTCGGATGGTGCGGCTGAAATATGAAAAAGTCGGGGCAAGACAGCACAGCAAATTCCTAGAAGAATCTGCACCGTACACGTGGCTATCGAGGATAACTTCAGCCGCTGATGTTCCAACACCACTCGAACTAGGGTTTTCCAAACCCTACCCACCCGCTATATAAGAACCCCACCTTCTCGGTCAATTATAGGGCTGCTCTGTTTACCCCATCTTCATCGTCTTCCGTAATTAGGGTTTATCAATTTTATCTAGGACTATATATATTCTGTATGTATGCATAAGATTTGCGTCGATTACTGATTACCAGCGTTCCCTGCGAAAGCAAAAATGGGCGTTGAGTATGAGACGACGCTATAGCTGCTCCGTTTCTGCCTTAGCTTGGGGCTCGTGAAAGAGTCCTTTCGAACCAGATTCGGAGAAATTCGTCATTTGTTTTAGTGATTTTGTTTCTGGTTTTGATTTTGAATTGTCAAAAGTATGACAGATATGGAAGTGATGAATATTTCCCCAGATGATCGACGCTGAAATCACCGAGCGCTTTTCTCTTCCGAGAACATCCAAGCCAGGATATTCTGATCCATTTCTCTTCATATCGTTATTACATTTATGTATATGTATGCATATGCATGTATGTATGTATGTATAAACTTTTTTGTGGCCAGTTACCGTGATTTCTGTTAGGTTATGTTTTTTCTTTCTCTGATTAGAATTGAAATATATATATATATATATATATATATATATATATAAACTGTTTGGTTCTGTCTTTTCGCTATGATAGTTGATTGATTCAATTGAAGATGTGAATTAGAATCAGAAAGTTTTAATTCGTATTTATTGTGTTGTTTTTATGTCTGTTTTTTGAAACAAATTCGTTTCTAGAGTTGGATGTGATGATTATTTCCCCAGATGATCGACTCTGAAATTACTGAGAGCTGTTCTCATTTTATGAGAAATCCAAGCCAGGATAATCTGATCCATTTATGCGATAATCTTTTATTCTATAAAAGCGAAATTAGAATTTGTTTTATATGGATTGCATTGAGCCGTTTGATTTTTTGGAACTGTTTTTGATCAAAATTGCTTGTTATCAATCAGTTGAATGAGTTCATTGAAAAAGGATGGCATCAGAACATTTATTTTGAACAATCGTGTGCAATGAGATCATAAAACGGTTGCTACTGTGAGTCATGTTAAACGGACAAAGTATCGTGAGCAATGTGAATATGGCCATGTAAAACCTTTTGCCAGGGAGCTTGTCCTGTACAAATCATGTGCAGAAAATTAAGAACGGATTTCATAGTGGTTATGGTTTCGAGTCGTTTTGTGTTATGATAAAGTTGGTTTGGGGTTCATTTTGCTCTCACGTGGGTCAGTCAAGCTGCTAGTTTTGTATGATAATATATACAAAAAAAGGGGAAGAAGCCAGGTTGCATCAATCAAGCGCTTGTATGTTCAATACACCTAGAAGTATATCCCGCTACATTCTATACATACAAGAAAATAGTACGCTTGGCATCCAGCGCCTTAATATAGTTTTGGAGCTGGAAGAAGTTGCCAAATTAAATGTCATTCAGGGAAATAATTGGAACAGTCAAAGTTGGTTCCAAAATGTTCCAATTCTGCAGATTAGAGAATTGCAACCGTAGAGGATGCTTGGGGCGATATGCTGAAGGAACGAAATCTTCAAGCTATTATCTTTGGATAAACAATTTTTTTTATTATATATTTATAATTTTTTATTTATTTTTTAATTATAAATTTCGAGAGTTATTATTTATAAAAATTTAAAAAGTATAAAAATATAAATAAAAATAAAAAGTATACATAGATTAAAAAAATATATATATATGAAAATAATAGGCCAACAACATCCTCTGGGGTCCTTAAAATGATACATAACACAGGAGGAGGAAATACTAGTTGTGCAGGATTTTTTGATTCATTGTCACCAAATCAGATTTGATCCAAATCAAGTGTGAGGGAAATATTTAAAGGGAGAGATGTTGGGTTAGTGGTAATTTAAAGGGAGAGGTTCTGATATGTTTCTAGAGTTTGGTGTAATTTAAAGAAAGATGTAGGTTTTGATATGTGGCAAGGATTTAAGGGTAATTTAAA
>BRYE01000009.1:12309718-12312218 GCA_030159115.1 Actinidia arguta var. hypoleuca | reverse complement strand
AGGGAAGAAAGCAATACCTCAGCAGCTGCCCTGGTTCTAAACAATTGTAAAGAGGCCGAAATTGTTGAAAAAAGAGGATTATTAGGGTGTTTGTATTGAAAGAACTTTGAAAGATGGTCAACTACTAAGACAATAGTGAGAAAGTAAACACTTTGTATTACACTTGGACTCATACCTTTTCTTTTGGGCATTATACAAAATGATTAGAACTCATCCATATTTATACTACTTATGGAAGGTTTTAGTTTTTTTTACAATATAATATTTAAGTAGATTCTAGATTTTACACATGTGATAAATACATGCAATAAATATCTAGGATATTTCTAAAGACTTTTCTAGACATCTTTTACAATCTAAGTATTCTAGAACTCTTCTAGAAGCTACATACATCTCTTTCCAAAATATCTTCTATTTTGGGTTTCTGTATTGGATTTCATCTATTATTTTTCTTGGATCAAATCAAGTTTGTACTTCAATAGAAATAGCCTGATTAACTAAGATAAATATTTGGATATGGGATCACCTTGGCAAAGTCCACACCGAGAGGAAAAAAACAAATAATTTTTTTACCATTGACTAACATCGAAAGGATACGGTAGTCACACACTAAGAGATGAGATGCACCCAATAATTGCTAAACCAAAGAGCTCTGAGAAGATCCAAATGAAAAGACCAGTCATTCCTATAATGAGCATTGTTCATATCAAGCTTGAGCCGAAACCATGGTTCCCTACCTACCTTCCTTCTTTGAATGGCTTCAACTGTTTCATGAGCGATGAAGCACATTATCTTAGATAAGCCAAGATGGAAGAAAAACATTATGAAACCTGGAGATGATCGAGTCTAAAACTAGTCGGAGGCAATCCACCAAAATTTTGACAATGACTTTATAAAGGACAATAAAAGACTGATAGGACGAAGGTCATGACCAGCTTAGGGGAGTCGTAGGAATTAAGGTGGTGAACGTTCGGTTTGTCTCCTTCAGCAAGAATCCTATATTGAGAAAGTCGAGGTGGCTTTTGAGCCAACCTTACCACAATTCTTGTGGTAGAAAGCCGCTACAAACCCATCAGGCCCAGGGGCTTTCAGTTCTCCAATCTTCCTAATAGCATCATCAATCTTCTTTCTCCAAGAAAGGCTTGGCATAAGGACGTTTACAACTTTCTTATACAACATTTGTACAATAAATACAAAATGACGTTACAAAAAAAAAATTGTAAACGTAGCATTTTCCCATCTTTATCCCCTTACGTATCATCTAACTGCTAATTCATGTGCACAAGGAAGCATTTAGCATAAGGATAGGTGACTTATTAGACCAAAACTATAACTAGCCCATCCAACTAGCCTTGGAAACCAAAATGGTTTTAGCTAATGTGAATCTTATCGTAACTTATTCTAGTTTAAATTTCTCTTCACATGATCCAAGCTTCCAACTAGCATAATCACCGAAACCAAATGAATAGTGATAAAACAAAATGTTTCATGTTGAATTCTTAGTGCTTATTCTCATCGCTGTAGAATAATTTTCAGAAGGGAGTTCTCAAATTATCTTAGTACAATAAGTAATGCAATCAGCTAGGGTTCTTTTGTACCTCAGTCTCCATCGAACTGTCAATTTTCATCTATCCATGTATCTCTTTATCTGCGGAGATTGACATAATGTCAAACCATTTTCTCTATGTTAGTCGAACCAGTATTTTTCAAAAAAGCATGAACCTCGCCTTCAAATGTTGATGGGAGATTCTCAAGCTCCTCAGATGTACAAAAGTCTTGCATTTTGTCAATGGTGTGGAGAAGTAAATCGTCTTCCTTGGTTGACGTCACAAAACTCTTCAAAACAGCTTTGTAGTTTTTTGCCATCCATCCCATAACAATCATCTCATTCTCTGCCAAGAGTTGAGATCTCGAATAAACTAGGTGTCCAACAGAACGCCATAGGGTTAGAGGGGTTAGCCATAACTGTAAAGCACAAAGTAGAACAAAGGATGGCTCCCTGCTTTGGTGAATGTATAGTGAGTCCTTGGGCCATGCACACGTGGAATAAATTCAGGTTCCAAGAGAATAAAAGCTTTGTCATTAGAAGAAACCCATAGTGTTCAAGAAGCTCCAAATTTGTGTATGTCCCCCATAGCTTAGAAGGACCGGCAAACAACAATCCACCATCAGTGTCCCATCTAACAAACCAAAAGGATTTTAGAAAAGAAAATGAAAACTGCGGTAGTAGCAAAATGCATTGCAAATTTCGTAAAGAAAGCAAAATGCATTGCAACCAAAGGTTTTGTTGGTAGTAGCTACTTCCTTTGGTTAATGTTTTGTTCGTCGATTGCCACTTGCTAT
This sequence comes from Actinidia arguta var. hypoleuca, assembly GCA_030159115.1. NCBI lineage: Eukaryota > Viridiplantae > Streptophyta > Magnoliopsida > Ericales > Actinidiaceae > Actinidia > Actinidia arguta. The sequence continues at coordinate 12,309,875 of BRYE01000009.1, read as the reverse complement.
GCATTTATTAGTAAACCTTCCAATTTGTTTGTGATTCTAGGAGAAGGTGATGCAGCACGAAAATACATCAGTTGTATTTATTGATTATTATTTTTTAATTGATTTCCTTTTAGTATTAGGATTTTAGTTTCTTTTTAATTAAGATTTTATTAGCTTT
>BRYE01000009.1:12284718-12289718 GCA_030159115.1 Actinidia arguta var. hypoleuca | reverse complement strand
TATCGTTTAATGTTTACTCCTCAAAATCCCTTCTTCCCAACGTTCCATGGGTACAAAAAGTAAACGACAAGCCACGGGCTCTCGTAGTCGTTTTGGCAATGTTGGTACCTCTGCCTCTGGCCAACGGGGAGACTCTCCCAATCTTGACGCCTCTAAATTCAGGCCTAACTCTGAGGCTGAGGCACGTTTTAATTGTTCCTTCAAATCTCGCCCAGTGTTTGTTTCCCGGGGTGTACTTCTTGAAGAATTTTTTGAGACTCTTATTTATGCGTATTTTACTAAGTGGGGTTGGCAACGACTTGTTGTGTCTGAGGGAGTGGTCTATTTAGAACTTGTCTGGAAATTCTTTGCAAAAATTCATGCTTCGAACAAGGAGGGCAGGACGTTAAAGTCCTATGTTCGTGGAGTATATCTTGACTTTTCTATTTTTGATATTTGCACCTTCCACCACATACAATCACTTGATCCCGATATTGTTGGATTTTCATGCCCTCCATCTATGAATGGGCTTTTCTTGAATTCCTTGGTCCACTTGTTGTTGGCTGATGAGGGTGATTGGCCTCCTAATCCTTCAAGTCTCCTGAAGCAAAAAGGGTTAAAGGACGTCTTTTGTGTTCTTAACCACATCATCTATGATCTATTTCAATGTACGTCTCATGTTAGTGAGATTGATGAGACACATGTGCGTTTTATGCATGCCATTGCTTCAAATTTGCCATTGGATGTGAGTCGTCTCATGTTCAATCTCATACTTGAGGCTTTGTTGGATAATTCTTCCCAAGCCTATCTTCCATTCGGGATTCTGATTACTGATTTTATGGCACGCCATCAGATTATATATGGCCCCGATGAGACTTGTTTTCCAGTTGGTAAGGCCATTTCACGACATACCCTTCGATGAGTAATGCACATCTTGGTGTCGCTCTTCATCCTCCTCAACTTCGGCCCTATGCCGTGGATCTTGACTCGTCGGATGATAAGACTCCTTTTGTTGCTCCTGATGTTCCGTCTACCTATGTTGCTCCTCCTTTTGCTTTCGATCCTCCTCTTGCTGCTAATCCTACTGCTGCTTCAAATTCTAAGATTGCTGATGCCATTGCTGCTCTTTTCATACATATGAATGCCACTCATATGAACTTGGTAGAACGCATTGGTCAAAGTCATGAGCAAGTTGATCTCATTGTGGAGCATCAGGTGCATGATATTGTGGCCATCCGTGATACTCTCTCGGCATTGTCTCATCGACATACTGAGTTTATCACTGAAGTAAATGATTTCATTAATAGTATTCGACGTAGGTGATTTGGTTTTGTATTTATGAACCTTGCACTTTTTAGGATTTGGTTTTGTAATTGAATACTTCTCTATGGTTTGTGGATGATTTGGTTTGTACTTTTGACGATTGATTTTATTTGCATGTTAATGCATTTATATCATTTGTGTTATCTTTGTATCATTGTTTCCCGTGCTTTCTTTGTCAATTTATTCCAAAATGGGGGAGACTAGCCTCTACATGTCAATTTGCTATGCTTTAACTTTAACTAGCCTTACAGGTCAATTTGTTCTGCTTTAACTTTAATGCTTAAATAACTTTGATACCTATGCACTTGACTGGATTAGTCGTTTTCGTGTTGTAAGTGTAGGAATGATGTTAAGAGTTTGTGATTCAGGAATGATGTTAAGAGCTTGTGTTTGAGGTTTCATTCGTGTAGTATAGAATTTTTTGATCATGAAATTGCCAAAGGGGGAGATTGAAAGGTTATGTGGTTAGTCAAATTTCGTGACATTCTATTTATTATAATTTAGGAATTTGAATTATCAATCACAAGCATTCGGAAGAGTTTTCAAGCTTATTCATGCAAGCTTACGCTAAGGGAGACTTGTATGATACATCAAGAACGATAAAAGTGGACGTTGATGGACCTCATGGGATCTCGAGGGAAAATACTGAGAGTTAACAATTTTACAGAAAGCTCATGGGTATTTCGTAGGATGTCACGGGACATCGAGAGAAAAAGCCAAGAGCTTGCAAATTGTCACAGAGTTCGCGGGATCGTCGTAGGATCAAGACGCAAAAAATTATAGCATCGAAAATCGCACTGCTAGGGTTTTTTACTCTTATAAAAGGCCTAGCACACTTCCCCAAAAATTATTTGAGCCACCTCTATTATTATAACCTCAAGGTCCTTGATGGAGTTCAAGGCGTGAAATCTTTTCTAAGGGGGTCTAAACGGTGATCAAGCACGAAGACAGTGAATCGTGGATACAAGCTAGATTTAGACAATCATTAGATCATGAAGTTGATAGGTTTTGATTGTGAGAGTTTTGTAACTATCTGAACATCAAGTTATAGTGCGTGATATTTGTTCGGCAAAGGGGATATGTGATTTTTCTCGAGTTTTCTCAAAAAAAGTCTGGTGTGTTCTTGATTGAATGGTTTGTTCTCTTTATGTCTTGGATCGTACAATATTGCTCATAATCGTAATATCTTGATTTAATATTATGGATTTTAGATCATTGGATAAAACATAGACGAAGGCTAGATTTTTCAGTATATAACTAATTTAATGCTTCGTATGTTCATTCGCCTTTCAAGTATCAAAATCTTGCTGTGCAGAAAGTAAGAAATAATTTCTTATCAAGAATCTTTATTTTTTCAATCCGTAAAAAAAAATAATAATCAACACACACACACACACATATATCATGTATGTACCCTTCACATACAAAATAATTTAAACATGGACTACAAAAAAAGTTTGGGTACTAATATTATTAGCTGATGCATTAGTGTTCTAGATTTGGTAAAACTTCTTAGCTTGTTGCTTTCCAGATGTGTGGTCCAAGTCCTTAAAAACCAAGAGGCATCACATGACTTAAGACCAAGTGTTTTTGTGGTTGCAGAAGTTGAATTAGTTGAGAAAAAAAGAAAGAAAGATGGTTAAATTAGAGGTGTTCACGGATTGAATTAGTTCAGTTTTGAATAAAACCAAGGACTGAACCGAATCCTACGGTTCTTGAAATTTTCGAATCAATCCGATCAATCCAAAATTTGGAACCATTAAAACCAATTTAATCCGAACCTAAAAGTAACAATTTGGTCCTGATTTGGAACAACGGTTTTGGTATATAATTTTTTAAATTTTCTACTAAACAATCACCCACATACCATGACATAAACACATTCCTGATAAATTTTCTACAAAATAATCACGTATCTATGATAAATTTTCTACCAAATACTCCATATAGCTAGATTGTAAGATGACCGCATAAAACTAAAATTCTAAAATTAAGATGTCCATAGATTAACAAAGGCATGAGTGAAAGAAATTAAAAAATAGCAAAATATATATTAGGGTTAGATATTTTTTATCTATATTTGAAACTCTTTATCTAATGAGGGAGTCTCACCAGATATAAAATGATGACTCATTGTATTAAATATATAAAAATATATTAATATTATCCGATCCGATTCAATTCTGAATTAGACCGAATCGATTTCTCAAAAAACTAAACCAAATCGACCGATTAAGATCAGACCAAATCGATTTTTCGGTTCCATGGAATATTTTGGACAGTCCTAGGACCGACATTGTAATGGGTCCAGCACGATAATTCTCCTCTAGACAATATATATATATATATATATATATATATATATATATATATATATATATATATATTATGGGGTTCTTGTTGGTTGAATGAGAGGAGAGAAAATCGAGAACAAACACCCCGGTGGTTCTACGGCTGCGTAGGTAGCTTCAACCTTTCTTCATTTAACCAGCGATGCCCTGCCTGCAAGCGTAGGAAAAGTGAGAACTTTCGCTTGAGCTATTTATGGGAAATGGCCCTTCACGGTCAAGTCAGACGTTCAGAAATGTAGAGAGAGAAAAATGTATGTATGTTTAGGTAGCAGGATTGCATATACCTCTGTGTGAACAATAGTGTTCTTTTTTATTCCTTAGCTCAGCGCGTGGCTCGATGCACTAGTTATTTTTGTCACTCGACAGATTATAGCTCGGCGTGTGCTTGTACACACTGACTACTGTGTCAATGAGTAGGCGGCTGACCCAATCACGCCATTACAGCGTGGCTAGTAGCTCATGATCAACTGCTAGCATCTCCATCAGGGCGTGGGGGCTGTCAGAAGAAACTCTGATGTGCAAGTCACTTTCTGTCCCTTCACATCCCTTGGGAATACCGTCGGCCGTTGTCCCTCGTCCAAGCTTCTAGCGTAGTTATTATTTCGAGCTCACTGAGTTGCGACACCTTGGATGTAACGAAGGTCTTGGCTCAGACGGTGAGTCTTCAGTAGTAACTGCTCTGAGCTCCGGCACAGAGGACCTACGAGCTCGGTATGTAGCAAGGGCTCGACGCAGACCTCCGCCGTAGCAAGGCCAGTACTCAATGGTGTCTGCACCGAACTCCGACGTAGGGAACCACTGAGCTTGCTTCCTAGCATTAGATCGACAGAGGTCCCTGCCCTAAAATGGCCATATATATATATATATATATATATATATATATATATATATATATATATAAAGTTAAAATATCAATTGTCAATAAATTAATTTTAAGTTGATCAGTATTATATTACCAAAACTTTTGATATTATACATATATCAGAACATACAGAATTGGGGGGCTTTGCAGACCAAGTTCCTACCAGACTGTATTAATTTGTTTATGTCTATCGTTTATCAGCACTTGATGTATTGATGCAGCAGATACGAATAAGAAATCGAAAACCAAACCCTAGCCGTTGATTCTAAAGATACCGATTCAAATTTCTTCCCTAAATCTGTTGATTCAAGTGAATACCAAGCAAACAGGCATCAAACACTCGTTAATTCGCAAGAATACCAAACGATTGGAAAACGGCGCAAACTTGCACACAAATTATATTAATCTCCAAAAATACTAAAAATAATACGAATAAGAATATAAATATGCTATACGAAACCCCTAAGACCCAGGACAAATTGGGT
>BRYE01000009.1:12277218-12279718 GCA_030159115.1 Actinidia arguta var. hypoleuca | reverse complement strand
AACTTTTGATTAATCAATTAAAAAAATTTACTAGAGATAAAAAAATTTAAAAATCAAAGTAACTAAAAAATCTTTAAAAAAAAACTTGGCCAAACTGGGCCTTAATATCCATGTTTTACTAAAATAACCAATTTTGTCTATTGGTGATCAAGAAACAAGATACAGTAATTATAAGAGAGAGAGAGAGAGAGAGCAGTTATAATGTTTTAATATCAGTGGTATGGTAGTAAAAATAATTTTATTTAATGATTTGAGGGACAAAGCAAACCTTATGCCATCTTTTCCGCCCAATTCCCACTCCAAAACGCCCAAACCCACTTTAAATTGTCTAATCCCTAATGTAAATTACCATCGAATGATGGAACATGTCAAGAACATGGTGCAAATTCGTCCAAAAAACATAGTCTATTACCAATTGGACTGCTTAGACCAAGAAAGCCAAATTTAAGGTTAACCTTGCAGAATTTAAAAATGTGGGACCGAAATGGCAATTGAGAACATTATTTTTGCAATTTACCCAAAAAAATTGTTGCAAAATATTCTCTGTAATCCAGTCCCAATAATTCTCATTTTTGCAATTTTGTGGAAATATCAATGTACAACCAATTTTTAGGAATCTGAAAATATACATTCTTACGGCAAGTTCATGCAATTGAGAGAACATTTTGATTAAGGGATATCAATTTTAAGAAAGATCGTGGGATTGAGGGAACAATTTCTCTTTTGGCGATCAAAAAAGCCATGCGATTGAGATTGATAAGATATTTGATAAGGGGACATAAATTTGAAGGACAAAAATGTCATTCCCTTGCAAACATAACCAGCTTGTATACCAAATTATGATAGCAAGAAGGAAAAAAAGAATTGTTGGAAATTTGTTTATTTAAAGTCCTTGGAAAGTTTAACAGAAATTTCATTTCTCGGTTTGTTTTTTTATTTTGAGGAATGCATTTTTGTAAGGAGTCAAAGATTAATCACATTCTTGAAAAGTTTATTTTGATTAATTTTGTACGGAATGCATTCTTGAAAAGTTTTTTCATTTTAAAATTATTCTAAAATAATTTTAAATTATCCAAAAGTAAAAAAGTGAACGTGTCACATTAATTCAAAAGTCAGAGCCAAAATTAAAAATTTATAAAATGATCGAATAAATATTTAGGGACATCCAACAAAAAAAATTTTTGGAAAAACAGATTGGATTGAAAGGAGTATGAAAATATAAAAAAATGGCTTAACCATCCCATCACAGAAGGTAATTAAGGTGGTTATGAATCGAAGCTTGAACCCTCATGGGTAGCTCTAGAGATGGTAATTCCGTTCAAATTTGCTGGGATTTCGGCTGAATCGATCGTTTGGGTATGTATTTTATTTGATATTTTGCAAGATGAAGGAGGGTATAGTAGGAGATGTGAAATGCCCAGTTGAGTACGAGTCCGATATGATTTGACTATCTCTATAATTGAATACCCGAACTATACCCGAGCCATATATATATAAAGAGAGTTTAGATGGTAAATAATGTGATGTACAAAATTGGTTGAATTGATATTTTTTTGTAGTAATATTTGATGCTTAAACTAGATTGGGAACGTTTAAATATGTGATGTAAAAAGTTTTCTATGAACTAGGTTGTATCTTAATATATGAATATGATAAGATTTGTATTTTGAAGATTGAAATTTGATTATTATTATTATTTTTTTAAAATTCGGATATTGGGTATACTTGAATTACTCGATATCCAATTGAGTTTGGGTTGGTAGTCATATCCAATATCCTTCGGGTATTGGGGATGGGGATGGGGATGGGGATCTTGATCCATATCTGACCTGTTGCCATCCTTAAGTAGCTCGGATGGTAAAAACTTTGCCTTTTGTGTTTAAGGGTTCGTGTTTTCTCAAAGCCACTGGAAGTTTGCATAGCCATTAACTTTAGATCATTCCAATTGGACTCTCTTGAACTCCATTCAGTTGGGCGAAAATACTAGACTATAAAAAATAATTAATTTTGGAGCTTGGACCCAAGAAATTTTCAGTGTCACAAATTTTGTACATCAAACACACCATAGAACATGCCACCATGACATTGACTGAAGTTGCTTCCTCGTTAATCTTGCCAATTTTTAAGTCAATTACAATTCAAAGTCACCAAAACTTTGTTTGGGTCAACCAAAAAAAATAAAGATCAAAATTGTGGGGTGTAATATTTGAAAGAAGTGATGAAGGAAGTCAAGGATAAACACTCAAGGGCTGTCTTGTGGTGGCGATGAAAATTGGCACTAGTCAGTGGTGAACGGTGTTATTGTTTGCATGCTGGATCTAGCTGCAAAGGTGTTAGTAGGTTTGCTGGACTTAGCTGCAACACAGAAATAGTGAGAAAAGGCCGTCAGAGCTGTTCGGTGACGGCTCTTCGACGGTCAAGTTAGATGATCAGAGATGTAGAGAGAGAAAGTGTATGTATGTTTTTATACATAAAATCGCATACCTTGGTGAGAACAACA
>BRYE01000009.1:12224718-12237218 GCA_030159115.1 Actinidia arguta var. hypoleuca | reverse complement strand
CTGATCGCCTTGGTCTGATTCATACGCCGGAGGGGTTTTGAGCGGCCTCACCCCAGCCGATTACTTTTGATTCACTGCTGTGCAGGTCGCCTAGCTTTAGCCGAGGTCCAGTGCCGAGGCCGAGGAGCAATTCTGACTGTTGGTTGCTCTTCCAGATTTTTACCACAACAGTTTGGCGCCGTCTGTGGGAACGATAGTTCTCTTGATCCTATGCACCTGCGCAGCCGACTATTATCCAGACCAAGCACTAGCAGCCCTTTGGATAATAGAGCTCGTCCAATGGCCAACACTAGCCAAACTCCGGATCTAGAGGGCCTTCATCATGAGATACGTGGGATGGCTGAATAGATGAGAATCATGAACGAAAATAATGCCCTCCTCATACAGCACCTCACCACTAATGATCGCCCACCACCTCCTCCGGCTCCTCGACGTTCCCATCTATCTGGGAATGTATCTCAAAGTCACCATAGCACTGGATGGGACAGGCGTCGTCTCTCTCCTAGCCCTCGCTCTCGACGAGAAAGGAGCCCAAGAAGCCCATCGTTAGGATCATCATTCAGCAAGACGCCAGGGCAGGAAAGTGAAGGGATAAGGCGAGGTAGATCTCCTCGTCGGGTCCATCAGGAACAAGATATATCCACTTCCCAGAAGATTAGGGACCTGGACGCTCGCTTGGACGCCATCAACACGGGGACCGGTGCCCCGATAACTGTAGATACTTTGATCAGGAAAACTGAACCACCTTTCACCCAAAGGATAATGAGAGCCAAGGTGTCATCCAGATTCAAACTGCCTGCTCAGCTCGGGGTCTACGAAGGCAAAACAGATCCTATGGATCACCTAGATTCTTATAAAAACCTGATGCATTTCCAAGGGTACTCGGACGAGGTCATGTGCAAAGCTTTTTCTGCTACACTTAAGGGATCGGCGAAGTCATGGTTCCGAAAATTAGCTCCCGGAACCATCGATTCATTTGGTGATCTGAGCAGACTTTTCGTCGCCAATTTCATAAGCTGTAGGGTCGGACAGAAGAATGCGTCCCACCTTTTCACTATCCACCAGAAGGAAACAAAAATCCTGAAAGATTATGTAAAACGATTTAACCAGGCCATATTAGAAGTTGAAGATCCCAGTGACAAAGTGGTCGTCATGGCAATGATGGAGGGGCTTCGCCCAGGTCCCTTATTTGATTCTCTTTTCAAGAATGTTCCGGAGACATTGTCCGTTCTCCAAAGTAAAGCCGATAAGTACATCGCCGCGGAGGAATTGGCCGAAGCCAAACGAAGGCGAAGAGGAAAGGATGACCATAAGAGAAAAGAGCCTGAAACAAGGTGATCTGATTATAGGGACGATGAACGGAGAAACAAGAAGCCTAATCGGGACTCAAGGCAGACCAGTGACAGGCGACCTCGTACTCCACCTCGCCGCACAGAGATAGCGTTACCCCCGCTTAATGCTCCTATAGCCCAAGTCCTTATAGAAATCAAGCATGAAGAGTTCGTCAAGTGGCCCTCGAAAATCAAGACTGATCCCCAGAAGAGAAATAAAAATAAATATTGTGAGTTTCACCGAGACCATGGCCATAATACCGAAGACTGCTTTCATCTAAAGGAGCAAATAGCCGACCTCATCAAAATAGGGTATCTGAGAAAGTATGTTGGTGATCGCCCTTCCCCCAATTCACCGGAAAGAAGGTACGCCGATAATCGACCTACTGCTGGAGACATCCAGGTAATACACGGCGGGTTTGGATCCGGAGGAAGTTCGAGTTCGTCCAGAAAGAGGCACGCCAGAAGTGCAGACAGGCTGTCCGAAGAAGTTTACAACCTCTCCTAGCCAATGGCCGATGTCCACCCACCAATTACATTCAACAATGATGACCTGAAAGGCTTGCACCTGCCTCATGACGACGCCCTGGTCGTTTCAGCTATTATCGCCAATTTTACCGTCCAAAGAATTTTGGTCGATAATGGTAGTTCGGCTGACATTCTGTTCATCTCAGCATTCGAAAAGATGAAAATAGGGCTCGACAAATTACAGCCCTTCCTAACACCTTTGGTAGGATTTGGAGGAAATCTGACTCATCCATTGGGATGGATTAAATTGCCGGTTACTTTGGGAAGAGAACCTCGCCAAACTACCGTTTGACAGGACTTCATCGTGGTAGATTGTCCTTCCCCCTACAATGCCATTTTAGGTTGCCCAACTCTAGGTGGAACTAGGGCAATCACCTCAACTTACCACCTAAAAAATGAAGTTCCCCACTACGGCAGGAGTGGGTGAAGTGCGGGGCGACCAGAAAGTGGTCAGACAATGTTTCATTTCGGCTATGAAGATCGAAACCTCCCCAGTACAGAATACCCAATAGCAATTACCGATCAACGATGGCGAGATAGAACCTCTGAGGGACGAAGTAGAACAGGTGGTCTTGATAGATCCCTGAGAAACCGAAAACACTAAACCCCTTGAGGAAACAACCCCAATCTCCATACATCCGGAATATCCTGATCGCCACGTTATGATCAGAACAGAACTTGCCGAAGAATTACACAGTGCTTTAGTGGAATTCTTAAAAAGAAACTTTGATGTTTTTGCCTGGTCCCAAGGTGACGTCCTGAGTATTGATCCCCAGGTCGCCATGCACAAATTACATACCAATCTGGCAAACCCTCCAGTTCGCCAGAAAAGAAGGAAATTAGCCCTTGAGCGGCTTCGAGTTATTAACGAGGAGGTCGCCAAGCTCATCAGAGCTAAAGTTATCAAGGAAGCCCACTACCCGGAATGGTTAGCCAATGTCGTCGTCGCCCCAAAAAAGGGAGAGAACTGGAGAGTATGCGTGGACTATACTGATCTCAACAAGGCGTGCCCAAAAGACAGTTTTTCTCTGCCAAAAATTGATTTAATAGTTGACGCCACATCTAAGCACGAGCTTCTTAGCTTCATGGATGCCTTCTCGGGATATCACCAGATCAAGATGTTTCCCCCCGACATAGAAAAAACTTCATTTATCACAGAACGAGGATTGCATTACTACAAGGTCATGCCATTTGGTCTCAAAAATGCTGGGGCTACTTATCAAAGATTGGTGAACAAGATGTTCAAATAGCTGATTGGAAAGACCATGGAAGTATATATAGACGACATGCTCGTCAAAAGCCTCGAAGCAGAAAAACACATCGCCCACCTTGAAGAAGCTTTCAACATTTTAAGGAAACACCGGATGATGTTAAATCCTTCCAAATGCATTTTTGGCGTATCATCCGGGAAATTCTTGGGGTTCTTGGTAACCAAACGAGAAATTGAAGCTAACCCGGACTAAATCCAAGCTCTGCTCGGGATGAGCTCGCCCAGAAATGTCCGCGAAGTTTAGCAGTTAATTGGGCGGGTCGCCGCCCTCAACCGGTTTGTCTCCAAATCAGCGGACAGATGTTTATCGTTTTTCAAAATCCTAAGGAAAAACACGCATTTCCAGTGGACAGAAGAATCGGAGGAAGCGTTTCAGCAACTCAAAAGGTACTTAGGATCACCTCGTCTACTTGTGGTTCCCACCACAGGCGAAGAATTGCTCGTGTATCTCTCCGTCTCACCTACAACAATAAGTGTCGTGCTCATCCGAGAGGTGGACTATATCCAAAAACCGGTATATTATATTAGTAAAGTCCTGATAGGCGTTGAGAACAGATACGTAATGATTGAAAAGCTCGCCTACGCCCTCCTGATTGCCGCCAAAAAACTTCGCCATTATTTTCAAGCCCATCCCATCACCGTGCTGACTGATTAACCGTTGAGGCAAATTCTCCAACGACCAGATACCTCGAGGAGACTCCTGAAATGGTCCATTGAGTTAAGTGAATTCTATATTGACTACAAACCGAGGATGGCAATAAAAGCCCAAGCTTTAGCCAACTTCGTGGCTGAATCCACTCATGAGCCTGATCCAGAACTCTCGGAAGCAGGGCAGGGCAGGGCCAGATTCCAAACTTAGAAAAAAGACCTCGGAAGCTCGGAAAATAGCCTCGATAGCTCGGAGGAAGAGACTGACAAATGGAAATTATTTGTAGATGGGTCTTCCAATCAACACGGATGCGGTGCAGGGCTTGTTCTCCAAACTCCGACAGGTGAACAAATGGAATACGCTATACGGATTGGGTTTAAAGTAACCAACAACGAAGCAGAGTACGAAGCACTCCTCGCTGGATTATGGGTCATCACAAGGTTGGGCATCTGGTCAATTGAAGCCTACAGTGATTCTCAACTAGTGACCAACCAAGTTCAGGGAGATTACCTCGCCAGAGATGAACGAATGGCAGCATATTTGGATGAAGTCAAATACTTAACCCAGAAAATCAAAAAGTTCACTATTCAACAGATCCCCAGAGAAGAAAATAGAAAAGCAGATGCCCTAGCCAATCTTGCTTCAACTTTTGATTTCGTATCAGACCGAAGTATACCCTTGGAATTTCTGTCTAAACCAAGTATTGAGATCGCCAAACCCATCTGTACAACAGAAATGGACCTGACATGGATGGATGAGATCGTCGCCTACCTTCAGAACGGAACACTACCAGCAGATAAACTCCAAGCTCGCCGAATCCGCTATAGATCTGCAAGATTTTGCCTACTTCATGGAATTTTATATAAACGATCTTTCTCTGGTCCTCTCCTAAGATGTCTCCGACCTGACGAAGCCAATTATGTGATGAGGGAAATCCACGAGGGCATCTGCGAAAATCATTCAGGGGCGAGGTCCCTGGTACGAAAGGCAATTCGCTAAGGCTACTTCTGGCCCCAGATGGGACAAGATGCAGCGAAATACACCAGGAAATACGACAAATGCCAAAGATTCGCACCATTTAATCACCTTCCCCATACTGATATGGTGCCAATTACTAGCCCATGACCATTTGCCCAATGGGGGATCGACATACTGGGGCCTTTGCCTCAAGCTCCCCTACAGAGGAAATTCTTAATCGTTGCTATTGATTACTTCACAAAGTGGGTGGAAGCCGAACCGTTAGCCAAAATTATTAAAAAAAATACGAAGAATTTTGTTTGGAAGAATATCATCTGCCGGTTTGGAATTTCCAAAGTTCTCATCTCGGATAATGCCAGGCAATTCGATAATGACGGATTCAGGAAATTCTGCTCGGACTTCACCATATCACATCATTTCTCCTCTCCTGGTCACCCTCAAGCCAATGGCCAAGTAGAGGTCACCAACAGAACCATCCTAAGAAATTTAAAAACGAGATTGGAGAAATCCAAAGGAGAGTGAGTGGAAGACTTGCCGAGCATATTATGGGCGTACCATACGACAAGCAGGATTCCTACTGGTGAAACGCCTTATTCCATGATTTACGGAACTGAATCAATGATACTCGTCGAAATCGGAATGCCGAGTTTCAGGACCTCAAACTTTGACAAGGATAACAACGAAGGCGAGCTGAGACTCAACCTTGACCCCCTTGATGAAAAATGGGAACAAGCGGGCATACGCCAAGCAGCTTACAAGCACCAGATCGCCAAATATTTCAATCAGAGAGTCAAACACAGGTCATTCTTACCTGGCAACCTAGTTCTGTAAAAAGTTACCTTATCAACCAAAGAGTCAAATACTGGGAAACTAAGACCAACATGGGAAGGCCCTTATAAGGTCATCAAGGTATCTAGACCAGAAACTTATTGGTTGGAAGATATGAACGGAAAAGCACTCCCCCATCCTTGGAACGCTGAGCATTTGAAGAAATATTTCCAATAACATAGCTCCCCTGGGCGAAATACTTGTAATTCCTAGATTTTGTTCTAAGTAATAAAACTTCTCCAGTTTATTTCAATCACCAATTGCAGGATGGAGATCGCCTATTCAAAAATGCCAGTTCATTGAAAAATGATGGATGCATCTTGATCGCCTAATCAAGAATGTCAGTTCATCGAAAGAATGACGGAGGCATCTTGGTCACCGAATCAAGATCGCCAGTTCATCAAAAGATGACGGAGGCATCTTGGTCACCTAATTCAAGATCGCTAGTTCATCGAAAGATGACGGAGGCATCTTGGTCGCCTAATCAAGATCGCCAGTTCATCGAAAGATGACGGAGGTATCTTGGTCACCTAAATCAAGATCGCCAGTTCATCGAAAGATAACGGAGGCATCTTGGTCGCCTAATCAAGATCGCCAGTTCATCGAGAGATGACAGAGGTATCTTGGTCGTCTAATCAAGATCGCCAGTTCATCAAAAGATGACGATGGCATCTTGCTCACCTATTCAAGATAGCCAATTCATTAAAAATCACTTAGGCATCTTGTTCACCTAATCAAGATTGCCATAAATCATCTAATGAAGGCATCTTGCTCGCCTATTCAAGATAGCCAATTCATTAACATCGCCAAACTTGCCAAAAAGTAATACGTTGCAAAGGAATATTCATTCAAAATTGCAGAGGAAATCATTAACATTTATATTCGAATATAATTCAAATGTTTACATTTTACATTTATGGTAAAGGGGGAGGGTTGTCATCGCCTTGAGGATCTGCGTCACCCGGAGAATTCGCATCTCCTTTTTCCACTGTTTCTTCATCGCCCCCTTCCCCTTCTTCTTCATCCTCCTCGGCAAGCAGGTTGAGGTCGAGACGCATCTTCTCCAAGTCTATGGCCAGATCGGGATGGTGGTGGCGTAGCTGTCGTTTGCAGAAATCAAACCCTTTGCCAAAATACTTCGAGGATGCACTTTCAACAGCCTCGGAGAAATCTGACGAAGATTTAAATTCTTCAACGGCAAGCTTTCCAGCACGCTCCACTCTTCCCCGCAAATCTTCAACCAAAAGCCCTGCCTTCGACAGACTATCGGAGAAGGTGTCCCTTTCAGCCTTGAGTTTGACGAACTCGTCGCCGACCTGCTGCTCCCGAGCTCGAGCCTCAGCCAATTGCTGCTCCAGATCGGCAGATAACTTCTGTAGATAGGAAACTTTAGTATCCAAAGAGGCAGCTCGCCCCTGTTGAAGGGATGCCTCCTCGATGGTCTCCCTGCTTTTCACCGCTAGAGAAGATCTGAACACAAGCGCCTACTACAAACAAACCTAATCAGATCAAACCGAGCATATTTAACAAGGATAAACCAAATAGAAGTTAGTATCAAAATAATACCTGGCCGAGAGATTGGAAAAATTTTGAGGCAGTTTGGTTCAGAGAGAGTTGCCCCACCTTCTCTTGATACGCGGGAGGAATTACCCCTCGAAGGATCTTCTCGGCCACGGAAGGGCTCCCTAGAATGGAGGCCCTCGGACCAAGAGCCGTACCCAACGAGGGCGAGCTCCCCTCCACGGGTCCAGAAGAAGGGCCCCCAGGATGACTTGCCGGATCAAACTTCTTTTTAGGTTCAGGGATGGGCTTGTCCTTTGGAATTGGGATCATCCCCGGACTTCGCCTTCTTACTCGGCGAGGAGGAAAGTTCTTCCACCGGGCTCTTCTCGCCAATAACTACCCCCTTCATAGCAGGAGTAGATTTTTTGGATGAACTCTCGCCTCGGGATCTCTCCACCCACTCGCCGAGCTTCTTAAGGCTAATCCTCTTCGACATAGCTGCAAAAAAGAAAAAGAAGATATATATCAGACGTAAAAAAATAATCAACAAGGATAGTAAGGGTTTGTACCATCCGATTTAAGCTCAGGAGATAGCTCGGAATCCGACCAGGATTCCGATGTCGAGTCCGAGCTCGATCCCAAAGCTGAATAAAATTCTAAAACGGGGTCTCAAATTTTTTTCCCCCGACCATCTTAGTAAAGTAAGGTCGGAAATATGAGGAACAACCGCCCTCAGTTCCCTCCTAATTGTTCCTAGATATTCTATTAAGTCCTCTCGGGGTTGGCCGTCTTGAAGGGGTTCACCACAGGAAGAGCGGGACTCACCCGCTTCACCCGACGTCGATGACGCTGGCGGATGCTCGCCCTCTTTTCCTGATTCCGTAGGACCGGGCGAGCTGAAAACCCGACAAAAGGCCTTGGTTTTTAAGAGCGTAGGGACCATGTAGCGCCCACGTGCCGCCACCGACTGTGAAATTTTATCATAAAATTCCTGCTCGTACGACAGCAACGTGGGCAGCTCGTTGCAACGTTTATCTAAAAAGAGACCCATGTTAATACCAACCTTGTTAATCAATAAATCAAAATTGACAAAAAAAAAAACCTGACCTGGAGTTCTCCACGACCTCGGAATCCGTGGTACTCCTTCCCGAGGTTCTTCATCAAAAAGCTCCCAACTATCCCCGGAGGCGAAGAAGAATATGTTTTTCCACCCCTCCGAGAATAGTTCTCTTGTACCTCGCCTTGAAGTAGAACCACCCTTGGTCTGGCTTAGGATTATTATTGAGAGAAAAAATATTCCTAAACTCGGCAAGAGTCATCGAATACTTATGAACTCGCCACAACGACACGGCGCCGACGATACTGCGCCACGCGTTGGGGACGAGCTGAGCAGGACAAATTTTATAAAACAGCAAAATTAACCTAATTATTAAAGGAATGGGAAAACGGAGGCCCGCAGGAAAGGCGGCCTCATAGAAGGCTACCTCGCCAGGGCGGGTAGAAAGAATGGTTTCGTCCTCCTCGGGAAGTCTGAGCTGGACGCCCTCAGGAAAGGAATAAGTCTCCCGAAGCAAGTCCAGCTCCTCGAGGGTAATAATGTTGTGTTCTTTCGTTATAGAAGGATGGACATCACCTAGAGGGGCGACCTCAGCAACGGATGGGTCTTCCATTGGCGACCTGGGATATTGTCTAATTTCGTCGGTAATGTATGAAGAACCTTCTCCTAAATGGTCGGATATCCACGAAGGTAGAGAATCCAAATTCGATGGACTCAACTTAGACCTATGGGACATAAAACTATGAACAAAAGAAGAAAGCTGGGCTACTTACTGTGCTAAGAAACGTAGGCGACCACAGGCAGAGGCAAGAAGAAACTCGAGGCAGGAAGAGCGACCACAAACGAAAACTAAGAGAGCGAGTGTTGATTTGGCAGAAAAGGGTAAAATGAATAGGTGGGGTCTCTTATATATAGGGAAAAATGACGGATGAGATCCATCCGCTTTAATGGCCCAGATTAGACTGCCTTTTGAAATTCCTTTTGAAATTCGAGCCCGGTACCATAAATCCTGCCAAAACTCATCATTATGGCGCCGCCCTTTTCGCTCAAACTTCCCTGCAAAACTTAATGCCCGTCCACGTGTCGAACCGAGAGGAGGGGTGCAATTAATGCACGCCCACGCGGACCCATGACTTTTAATGCTTTTACTCAAAGGTCCCGACTATCTCGACACTTTTGAGTAGGGGGCTACTGATGTGGACTGATTCGAACAAGTCCTGAATCATAAAATAATCCGAGTAAGGCACGTCACCAAAGGTTCCAAACTCACCTTCATGGTCGCCTCACATTATCAATAAAATTGAGCTTCGTACCATGTTCCAACCAGATCGCCATAAGGCGAGGATATCTACCTCGCCCAAAGCAGAGACATCTCCTCAAAAACTTGATTCTCCAAAAGGACTCCATCTCCGTTAGAGGTCTATCATCACGAAACTACCTGACTAGAGTCCTCCTCCATGAAGAGTCCCACCTCTAAAAGAGAACTGTTCCCAGAAGACTCCAACTCCACAATAACGCCTATGATTACGGATTGATCACCATTTGGAACACTCATGATTAATCTCCAGATTTAATTGGGATATCCTCCCATGCTTATCTTTCCGAGGAATTCTCCATAATATACTGACACGGCTCAGTACTCCCATCTATATAAAGGCCGCTCCCCCATAACCAAAAAGGTACGCTCAACACAGGCACCACACACACTTATTGTCGTGCTCTCCATACTGTCTTAATTTATCTCCTAATCGCCTTGGTCTGATTCATACGCTGGAGGGATTTTGAGCGGCCTCACCCCGGCCGATTACTTTTGATTCACTGCTGTGCAGGTCACCTAGCTTTAGCCCAGGTCCAGTGCCGAGGCCGAAGAGCAATTCTGACTGTTAGTTGTTCTCCCAGATTTTTACCACAACAATAATTATTGGCGAAAGAAAGATGGTGCCCATTACCTTGCTTTCGAGGTTTAGAAGCAAAGCTTGGTGTAAAAAAGTGGTCATCAAAAAAGAAATGCCGTACGATTTCAAATACAGAAAGTGTTGTATGAAGGAAACATAAAAAGTGGAGGTTGACATGCAAAGCTAGCGTGGCAGTCTAAAGCTCTAAACATGAGAAAAAGAAATTGCACGTACCCACTCTTTCTTCACCACCAAGAAACCTTCATCCTGGGA
The DNA here is from genome assembly GCA_030159115.1 of Actinidia arguta var. hypoleuca. Lineage (NCBI taxonomy): Eukaryota > Viridiplantae > Streptophyta > Magnoliopsida > Ericales > Actinidiaceae > Actinidia > Actinidia arguta. The sequence continues at coordinate 12,226,906 of BRYE01000009.1, read as the reverse complement.
GAGATTGAGTGTAAAAGTCACGGATGATAGTGAAATAATGGTATGTTTATCGTATGCTTTTATGTTTTATTTACTATTGTGATAGAAAATTGATGAGCAATCAACTGTTAAAATTGCTTTTTTACCTCGGTACTGGACCTCGGCAACAATTCGGACAACCTGCGTAGACGAACAAATATGACCGGCCAGGGCAAGGCCGCTCAAGACCCCTCCGGCGTGTGAATTAAACCAATGCGAGAATAAACTAAACAGTGAGAAAGTAGAGTTATATGTGTGTATGCAAGAATTAAATCGTACATTTTTGTGATGGGAGGATCCTTCTTCAACTGATTGAACAAGGTGGTTTGATATTTATGTTTGCCTTCGACTGGTTGAACTCCAAGATTCAACTGGTTGAGGAATTCCTTTTGAGGTTATGTTCACATTCTATCAATTGAGGGTATTCCTCAACTGGTTTAAGAGCTGCCCAATTCAATTTTTGATCTTTTTCTACCAGTTGAACCTTAATGCTCAACCGTTGTTGAGACTGAAAAATACTCAGCACGCTAACTCCCAATCATTCTCATCTTGAAAAATAGTTTAATCCACTTGTGCCAAACAACGATTAAGTTGAAAAGGTAATATGCGTAACTATGCTAAAATAAGAGAAAATTCGACCAATAAATAGAAATATAACATGTGAATTAGCTACCGAATTAAAATAATATGATTTAATTTATTATAATTAAAATTATAAAATTTAATTTATTCTTATAATCAAACTATGATATTTTCTATTCAATTCTACTTTAATTTTTGTATTGATTTTTTACAGCATGTCAAATTTGGTGAATTGTGCAATTATTAGCCCAATAATAGCATATGAAGGAATTGACACGGTCACGTCAGGGTCATGAGTCATATTGTGCCACCTTTGCTTTTAATACCTTTTCTTGTACGTAACCCCAATATATTTCTCTTTCCACCTAGCATAATCAGTTCCCTCGCTTGCTTGCTTTTTTTGTACTCACAAAAACTTCGGAAAGGCAAAATACATACAAACAAAACAGCAAAAACTAAAAAAAGTAAATACTAGAGAAGACCCGATCCGGTTAACCAGAAATTTAAATTGATATTGTATTTTATGTGGAGTATATTTAACGAATTTTGTATTTTGCATGTACATTTTTATCCCGCAGGATAAAGTTTCTATGTTCATCCCAACACAAAAGTCATTGTCTTAAGCTCATAGTAACTGTAACGGACTAACTAAAGCATTATATATTAGCAAAAAACTCATGCTATGCACGAAGAGTAAAGTTTAGAAGCTGAACAAATTAGTTCAGTGGACGGGCTTGAGAATTTAGGACTGGATTAAGGAATTCAATATTAGACCCTCTTCGGATTGGACCTGGCTTGAGTACACATAACCCTTTTTATTACGTGGCATAGGCCCAACCCAGGCATGGCCTGACCAAATGAACGTCACCCCTCTCTCTCCAAATGCCAATGGCTTGCAGTTCATATGGCATCACCCCCACACTCCCATCCAGGAGGTTGAGAGCTCAAAACTTGCCAAGTGCAAGTTTGGCTATAGAAGCTCCATTTGTTGAGATTTATATCTCACTTGTTATGAGTGCACCCTTGCCTCCCCAACCCTTAAGAGTAGGCTAGATAATATAAACTATATTTTCATGTTGTAGAAAAAAACTTGTCAGTTAATGACCTATCTCGTGTGCGTGTGTGAAATTACTACTCAGTGCAATATTTTAATGCTGAATTTTTCAAGATTCATTTCTAAACAATGTTTCACCTCCCTTTCTAAAAATTTCCTCCACCTCACAAATTATATTCTCTGATTTAATCGAACGTAGAAAGGAGGGAAAAGAAGTAAGCACTATAGTTTATATTTCCCTTTTGTTGGATTAGGGAGATGAGTGATTGTAAATTCATCACAAAATTCATTTCTTGGTATAATTATCCAACAGAAAAAAACAAAAAACAAATAGAGAAGGTCATTTAGGTACAGGAGCATTGAAAAAATATCCTCCTATATATATATATATATATATATATATATATATATAAAGAAGATACGTACTAAAAAAAATGGTTACGAGTGTTTATTTCATCAATACCATGGGCCTACATGAAACAAAAATGAATCTCTGCAGTGTGCACGCATCTTGTATACAAACTGTCATCCACC
>BRYE01000009.1:12184718-12187218 GCA_030159115.1 Actinidia arguta var. hypoleuca | reverse complement strand
TGGCTTTAGGTGTCGACACTTTCTGTACCATGTGTCAACACTTTTATTCCAGTTAACTCACTATTAAAAGGTGTTAACTCTCCTAGCCACGTGTGTCGACACTTTTTGAGCCAGGTGTCGACACTTCTCACCCAAAATATATTTCTTCATTTCCTTGGCCTTTTGAGCATCAACCACTTCACGTTTTTTGAGATGTCTTCTATGTGGATGTGTATGATCATGAACATTTTCTTTCCAATGAGATTTATGAATTTATCTTATTTGTTTAAGACTTTTATAGGATTTATTTAATGTAGTTTCTAAGCCTTCAAGTGTTGACACCTTAAGAATAAGTGTCAATTCTTTTGGGGGAGAAAGTGTTTGTAGTTTTCTTGATCAATTTTAGCTATTAATCATAAAGCTTATGAACTGCATGCTAAGTAAACACATTAGCCATTAATATAAGATTTTGTTATCATCAAAATCGAAGCATTGAGTCAACAATCTCTCCCTTTTTTATGATGACAAAACTTTTCAAAAATATGAATGATGAACTTTAAGCGCATTTGATATTCGTAAGTGCAATATATCAATTTAAAGTATATACCATGTATTGCTCCCCCTTTCTCTTTGTAATTGATGCATTTCTTATAACATTCCATTTGTGAGCCATTCATCACACATTTGAGTTCAATAATTCATGCATTTCTCATATTTGTTCCATAACTATTTAAGTTCAAGTGACCCTCATTTTTCTCATTTTTCTCTCCTTTTTTGTCAATCTATCAAAAAGGTGTTATTAATTCATCTAATAGGTAACTATAACTTATGAGAAACAAATTATAGCTGCGAGTATGCTTTTTGAATATTTTCCTAATTCATATAGGTCATACCATTATCAATAGAAAAACAAGGCACGGTAATGGTATCCATAGCCAATACTACTCCCCCTTTCTTAAGAAGTATGGGCTTTCCTTATTCATTTTATATGAGCAAAAAGTCATGGTCTATCAACTATAAATCGACTAGAGAATCCACGATATCCAAACAAGATAGACTATCAACATTCAAAGCCATAAATTAGAAATATATAACCAACCATAAATACCATAGCAAGGCATAACAAAGTTAAATAACCACGCATGTCAAAACAGAGTTAGAATTATCCAAAATTGTACAAATTAACAAAATGATCATCAAATGGTTAGTGAGGAGGGGAAGGTGGTTGTGTAGTATAAGTGCGAGATAAGAGACTCGTGGTGATGAGGCATGAATAGGAGTGGATGGTGATGTAAATGCAGATGGAGATGGTGATGTAGTCAACTCAAGAGCGGTATCAGCGGTGTTTGAGAACCTCTTTGCTTGTCTTTGCCTTAGAGCGTATTTATGACCAGTTGTGCGAAGAAAAGCTGGAGTAGTATCAGATTCCATCTAAAAAAAGTCATCCTCATCACTCTCATCTTTTTCTTGATCAGACCCTCCTCCTCCTTGGCCTTTCTCTTCGTCTCCTTCTTCCTCTTCTATCTCGGCTTCTTCTTTCTCTTGTTCCTTTTCTTTTTCTCCTCCTTTTTTCTCATTTTCTTCATCTTCCTTCTCTTTTTCCATTTCCCAGTCTTTTTTTCCCTTTCTCATCAAATTCATCTCCTTCTTCTTCTCACGCATTTTTTTTCCAGTAAAGATCAATTAAGTGACCACATTATCAACTTTAGCATGCAATTTTTGCATCGAATCTTGCATTTGAGCCATAAATCCACGCATAGCCATTTCAAAATCCTCTAATTCAGGACCTAGAGATCTCTTTGCACTCCCACTCCTAGAGGGGCATTTCCTTTTGATACACGCCCCTTTTCTCTTTTCTTTACAGGTTTTGGGGTCCATTTGTTATCTTGCAACTCATAACCCATTCTCTTCAAGATTTTCTCGTTATATTTGTCACTAATAGCCTTAGGAATCCGTTTGATCTCATCATTCAAATCGACCTTAAAGTACTTGAATACTTTTGTCAAAAATATATCATAGGGTAGACTTATTTTGTTCATTGTCACTTTATACATCTGATCTATGATAAACATCAGTAAATCAATCCTAGAATCATTCATATATGCCCATAGGAAGAACAACTCCTTATCAAAAATGTATTCGTACTTTTCGGTCTTAGGGATTATCATAATGCAAACAAAGTGATGGACTGACCTTAATTCGAGAGACATTATATTTGCCTTAGGTTGAACACATTCATCTACATCTTCTCCATAGAGAACTTTCAACTGTTCTTTCTTTTTACTTTATCTCTATATTTTTCTCCTCCATGTCCCATTCCCAAAATTTTTCTAATTACAACCCTACTCAATGTAATGTTAACACCTTTAACATAACTATCAATTGAATCATTCCCATATTCTCTAAAAGCATTAGCATAAAAATAGGCAACTAAATTAGGAAAAATATCATCCCGTATAGTAGTCATTGAGGTCCATCCTAGATTATCTAATTTCAAACTATACTCAAAGTTATGAGAATC
>BRYE01000009.1:12174718-12177218 GCA_030159115.1 Actinidia arguta var. hypoleuca | reverse complement strand
ATTATATATCGATTTCTTCCCCAAATTTGATTTCGGATCTGAGGCTAGTTTTGTTCATTTTGGCTAATAAAAATTTCATAGATGGATTAATTGAGTTTAAAAAAATGCTTCCATGGAGTTATGACGAAAAAACCCTATTTTTTTAGAATTCCTTATTTATTCTTAAATTATCTTGACAAACAACACAAGGAGAAAAAAGGGGCGAGGGATTGTGTAAAGGTGGGGAGGACTTGCAATGGTGGAGAAGAAGTGGCGAAGGCTTGCGACATGATGACAAGGTTGGATGGCCAATAAGAGAGGGTCAGGGGAGTGCCCGCGATGGTGCATGAAAGGATTGGGGCGGGTGTAGTGGCTATAGTTGGTATAGGGTTAGGTGTATGGCTGCAAATGAATTGAGGTATATTCACTAGCAAGCTTAGGCTCAGCTCATTTAGGGCTTAGCACGGTTTGGTTCGTTTGGTAAATAAACAAGCTCGAGCTTTAGGATAATGCACATTTAATAAAACTATCTGAGCTCGAGCTTATCAAAAATGGCTCGGATAAGGTAACAAAAATAAGGGTGTTTTTTGCTACAATCAAATATGTTGACTTATAGACACATAAAATTACTTTTTTAACTTGTATTCCATAAAATCTAATATTCAAAAACTTTACTTAAAATGCTCTTCTAATAAACTTATAGTTATTAAATCAATCATAACAATCAATAAGAAGTTATCATTAATTGTTCATCTATTTTTTACATGAAAAAAATACATAAGAAAAACAACAATCAAATTATAAATATTTTTTTTTTTTTACAAACAGCAAAAGAAAAATTTTATTAGTAAGGAAAAAATAATATTTTTGCTTCACCCTAAATATAGTAAATTATATACACATAAAACTCAGGTCCAGACTTGCATTCACGAAAGTCCTCTATTTAATTTAAAAATTGATTATTTCTTAATAATTGTGAGTTAATTGCATTATATGTGGTATTTTCTCAATTTGTACAAAATAAATATTTAAAATTTTCTCTTATTTATCAATTGTAGTTTTGATTTGACATTATCTCAATATTTGTTATCCAATTAAAATTGATATGTTTATGTCAATTTGACTAAGTAAATATTTGAGAACTTATCTTATTTATTATGTGGAGTAAATATTTAAAATTTTCTCTTATTTAGTTGACAATTTCTCATTTTCTCGTTTAAAAATTTATTGATAATTTCTTATTTGTTATCTTGTGTAGTAGTAATCTTGCACATACGATAATTTAAAAGTGAATTAGTTCTTAATATAAAAATCATATCAATAATTTATTATTTTTTGATTTAAAAAATTATTACTATTAATTTATCTACTTAAATTTAATTTTGAGGTTGATGGTTACTCAAAATAGATTTTTTGGGCAGTAACTACTTTTTATGATTTTTTCATAGAATAATAACCTTTAAAATTATCCAGTTGTACTTTTCTTATAAATAATTATGATAAATAAATATATTACTACATAATTTATGAAGAGTGAGAATCTTCATATTTTTCTATATATAAAGTGTAGTACATAATATGTATTTCGTAAGAAAAATAAGGATATTTTTATAATAAATAGTAAAGTTTATTTGTAACCTACTTTTTTAAAAGTATGAATATATAATTTATTTAGCTTATTAAGGCTTGCAAATAAGCTCAAGTTTGGCTCGTTTAATTTTCACTAAGTTCAAACTCGAACTCGTTAAATCTTAATAAAAAAGCATAAACACATCAAAGTTCGGCTCATTTCGTTTGCAACTAATGAGTGCAAAGAAAGGATAGAATAATAATTTGAAAAAGTTTGGCTCATTTCGTTTTCAACCAATGAGTGCAAAGAAAGGGTAGAATAATAATTTGAGAAGGAAATAAAAATTAAAAAAAATAAAGAAGGGGTACTGGAAAAAAAAAGGTGAGAATAGAATCAACCCTTTTATGGTCCGTGCGCGCTATGCCATTATGCCCTTCTCAGAACCTTCAAGGCCAAAACGTTTAGGGGAAGTTTGGTATCGTTTTTATTTTTATATTTTTTGTGTTTGTTTAATTTTTGTTTAGTCTTGTTTAGTTTTTTGTAAAATAGAAATTAAAAATATATTTGTGTTCACTTTTTTTTAACTGTTTAAAAATAAAATATGTTTGTGTTCACCTTTTTAAAACAATTTAAAAAAAAAGTGGAGGTGGTGATGGAGGTGGAGATTGTGGTGGCGGTGTAGGAGGTGGTGGTGTAGGAAGTGGCGGCCATTGAGGTGGTGGTGGCAGCGGCGACGGCGGTGGAGGAGGAGGTGATAGTGGTGGTTGAAAAAATTTGGATGAAAAAATTTTGTGATTTGTAAACAACAAAAAAATATCTTTTTGTTGTTTTTACTATTTTAAAAAATAATAAAAATAATTTTTTACCTTGTTTATTTATAAATAGCAACACAAATAAGTTTTTGTTTACGTTTATAAAAAGAATAAAAATTAAACAAAAAAAGAATTTTTT
>BRYE01000009.1:12147218-12159718 GCA_030159115.1 Actinidia arguta var. hypoleuca | reverse complement strand
TCCTTATATAATTTTGTCTTTAATAAATTTTATTGTCATAATTTTTTTTTAATTTCTCTTAATTTATACGATTTGAAAAAATTAAAAAAAAGCTTTTATTAAAAGGACCACTACTTTGTTTATGCACTTTTCAATTTGGGTCATTTGATCTTCCAAATTTCATTTGGGATTGAATCCCCAATTAACCAAGGCAAATACTAAAAAGTGCTCTTGAAGCACTCGTTAATTGGGTCATACTAACAAACTTTTATGAATAGTTCCAACAACTTTATGAATTTCAATATACGATTATAAATGATATTGTAGAACACAAAAGATTTCACTAATTAAATACAACATCAACTTAAAAAGACAATATTAACCTAATGACTCTTCACTAATGCCTAACAATACAAAAGAATAAAAGTCAAGAGAATAAAGCATATTCACATTCCTTACGAATCTTTTTTCACATATTTTATTTTGTGTTTATTCATATTTTTTAATTTTTGAATCTTATAGTTATTCATTGTACTATGTGGCAAGTATCAAAAGGTGTTATGCAACTCTCCAAAGCCATTTACTACGTAAAGTTTTTTTTTTTTTTTTTTTTTTTTAATGATTAGTATTAACAATCTAAATTTAATTTAATAAACTTATTAGCTTTTTGATTTTTCAAGAACTTGTTACGGTTCATTTATACGAATGGACTTTTTTTGAGAATTTTTATATTAATATTCTAAATTTTGAACTATTTTTTGAATTTCTTAACAAGCATTTAATAACTCTTTTATGTTGGCTGCAGAGGTTTTACACTTGGTGACTTTTCAATTGGTAAAAGTGGCCAACAAAGGATGCTCCGAACTCATTCGCGAGTTTCTAAAACAAATAAATCTTCTAATAATGTCCCACTCCCACGTGCCTCGATTTGATTTACAGAAAAGAGAGTTGAGGTCAATATCGTCATAAAGTAAATATTTAAATTTAATTATGACTATTTTTATCAAAAGCTATGTGAAGATAAACGATGAATATAAATTTTAATTTACAAAATTCAATAAAAGTAAACACACTTGTTAGCTGGACCCACGAAAGGTACAACAGGTGTCTAGTGGTCTCAAAAACGAGGTTAGCTTTAGGGTTGCTCAATACGATGGAGTCTATATCTAGGCTTTTTAAGTTGTACGGATACCTACTTACTGTTGGAGGCTATCTAGTTGCAGCTTGGTCAATAGAGGGATAGTTTCGGACTCCTCCGAAATTGATATTTGCACTCGATTCCTAACGGGTAATGCTAATTAACGCTATAAGTAGTGGGTCATGTACATTTTATAAATAAATTTATGCATTTTCCCATGTTCTAATACTTTATTGCTCTTAACCATTCGCTCAGCTGGACCCGTGGTTAGCAAGCAAGAAACATTATTGTTTCAGAATGTGGATTACGAAATTTTTTTATGATTCAAAATAAATGGTATAAATTTACTTAAATATGTGTATAACTAAATAAATTTAAATTATTTATTTTAAATTTTTATTTTTATTTAAATTCTAAGACAGGACCAATCAACTTTCATTTTTAGTTTGCGTAGCCTTCGAGACGTGAGGCAAGCCACCCAGTCCAGACCCCAGTAGTTTCAATGAAAAAGACAGCAAAGCTGGCAAAACTCATAAACAATAAAGATATAAACAAAACAATAATTTGTAGGGTAAATTACATTTACATCCCCTAAGATTTATGACAATGCCATGAACCTTCTTTACTTTTTTGAAATTACATTGAACTCTGTTCTAGTTTGCATTCAAATTTCACAATACTCCTTCCGTTAGTTAATTAGCGGATTTTGCTGAAGTCATCGCTTTAGTTTATTAAAATCTATATTTTATCCTTTCTACATTTTAGCTTTTAAATGTAAATCATATTGATTTTAGTTTATCACCTAACTTCTTAATACACCACCTATGACAAAAGTCCACCATCACCGTCCCCTACGACAGTCAATCCCCATCATCCACCCTCCGTGGCCACCCAACTCCTATTACTCAACCCTCTTAACAAAGTACTCACTAGAGTTTTCTTCAAAATTGTTGTGATAAAAATCTGGGAGAGCAACCAACAGTCAGAATTGCTCCTCGGCCTCGGCGCTGGAACTCGGCTAAAGTTAGGCGACCTACACAGCAATGAGCAAAAGTAATCGGCCGGGGTGAGGCTGCTCAAAATCCCTCCGGCATATGAATCAGACCAAGGCGATCAGGAGAATATTATAGGCAATGTGGGCGAGCACAATAATAAATTTGTATGTGGTGCCTGTGTTGAGCGTACCTTTTTGGGTGTGGGGGAGCGGTCGTTATATAGACGGAGTACTGAGCCGTGTCAGTGTATCATAGCGAGTTTCTCGGAAGGATAAGCATGGAAGGATATCCCAATAAAATTTGGAGAATAATTAGGAGGCTGCCAACTGGTGATCAATCCGTGATTATAGGTGTTGTTATGGAGCTGAAGTCAATTGGAGACAGTTCCCTTGTTGAGGTGGTTCTCTTGTAGAGGTGGAACTCTTTATGGAGGTGGACTCCAAACGGGCAGAGGAATGACGGGGGAGGAGTCTCATGATAGCAGACTTCTAATGGAGTAGTCCTTTTGGAGAATCAAGTCTTTGAGGAGACGTCTCTGCTTTAGACGAGACGAACCACCTCGCCTAATGGCGATCTCAAGCAACTATTTTAGAAAGGCCCTCATTAATACGAGGTGACCAGGAAGGTGTGTTTGGAATACCAAGGTGACGTGCTCTGCTCAGAACATATTAGACTCAGGACTTGTAGACTTCTAATGGAGTAGTCCTTTTGGAGAATCAAGTCTTTGAGGAGATGTCTCTGCTTTAGGCGAGTCTCTGCTTTAGGCGAGACGAACCACCTTGCCTAATGGCGATCTCAAGGAACTATTTTAGAAAGGCTCTCATTAATACGAGGCGACCAGGAAGGTGTGTTTGGAATACCAAGGCGACGTGCTCTGCTCGGAACATATTAGACTCAGGACTTGTCCCGAATTATCCCACATCAGTAGCCCCCTACTCAAAAGTGCCAAAACATTCGGGACCTTTGAGTAAAAGCATTAAAAGTCATGGACCCGCGTGGGTGCGCATTAAATGCACCCCTCTTCTCGGTTGGACACGTGGACTAGGGCATTAACTTTTGTAGGGAAGTTTGTGCGGAAAAGACTGCGTCATAATGACTTTTGACGGGATTGATGGTGCTGGGCTCAAATTTCAAAAGGAATTTCAAAAAGGTAGCCTAATCTGGACCGTTAAAGCGGATGGATCTCATCCGTCATTTTTCCCTATATATTAGGGGCCCCACCCATTCATTCGCACCCTTTTCTGTAAAGCCAATATCACTCGCTTTCCTTGCTTTCGTTTGTGGTCGCCCTTCCTGCTCCGAGTTTCTTCTTGCCTCTGCCTGTGGTCGCCTTTCGTTTCCTAGCACAGTAAGTAACCCAACCTTCGTCTTTTCTTTTTTGTTCTTAGTTTTATGTCCCATTGGTCTAAGGTGAGTCCATCAAATTTGGATTCTTTACCCTCGTGGATATTCGACCATCTAGGAGAAGGTTCGTCATATATTACTGACGAAGTTAGGCAATCTCCCAGGTCACCAATGGAAGACCCATCCATTGTTGAGGTCGCCCCTTTAGGTGATGTCCACCCATCTATGATAAAAGAACATAACATTATGACTCCCGAGGAGCTAGATTTGCTTAGGGAGACTTATTCCTTTCCTCAGGGCGTACAACTCAGACTTCCCAAGGAGAATGAAACCATTCTTTCTACTCGCCATGGCGAGGTAGCCTTCTACGAGGCCGCCTTTCCTGCGGGCCTCCGTTTTCCCATTCCTTTAATAGTTAGGTTAATTTTGCTATTTTATAAGATTTGTCCTGCTCAGCTCGTCCCCAACGCGTGGCGTAGTATCGTCGGCGCCTTGTCGTTGTGGCGAGTTCATAAATATTCGATGACTCTTTCCGAGTTTAGAAACATTTTTTCTCTCAATAATAATCCTAAGCCGGACCAAGGGTGGCTCTACTTCAAGGCGAGGTACAAGAGAACCATTCTCGGAGGATACCCCAGCAATGTTAAGGGGTGGAAAAGTAAATTTTTCTTTGCCTCTGGGGATAGCTGGGAGCTATTTGACGAGGAACCTTGGGAGGGAGTACCACGGGTTCCGAGGTCAAGGAACATTCTAGGTCGGTTTTTATTTTATCAATAATTTTGGTATATTTATTAATGAGTTTGGTATTAACATGGGTTTTTTTTCCAGATAAACGCTGTAATGAGTTGCCCACGTTGCTTGAGTATGAGCAATAATTTTTTGACAAAATTTTGCAATCGATGGCAGAACGTGGGCGCTACATGGTCCCCATGCTTCTTAAAACCAAGGCATTCCGTCGGGTTTTCTCCTCTCCTGGTTCTACGGCATCAGGGACGGAGGGCGAGCATCCGCGTGCGTCATCGACGTCGGGTGAAGCAGGAGTCCCGTTCCCGTGGTGAACACCTTCAAGACGGCCACCCCCGAGAGGACTCAATAGAATACCTAGGGACTGTTAGGAGGGAACTGAGGAGGGTTGTTCCTCATATTCCCGACCTAACTTTATTAAGATGGTCGGGGGGAAAAATTCGAGACCCTATCTTAGAATTTTGTTCAGCTTTGGGATCGAGCTCGGACTCGACATCAGAATCCTGATCGGATTCCGAGCTACCCCCCGAGCTTAAATCGGATGGTATAAATCCTTACTATCCTTGTTGATTATTTTTTACATGTATGATATATATCTTTTTTTGTTTTTGTTTTTGCAGCTATGTTGAAGAGGATTAGCTTAAAGAAGCTCGGCGAGAGGGTGGAGAAAGTCCGAGGCGAGAGTTCTTCCAAAAAATCTGCTCCTGCTTTTATAAAGGGAGTGGTCATTGGCGAGAAGTGCCCAGTGGAAGAACCTCCCACCTCGCCGAGCAAGAAGGAGAAGTCCGGGGATGATTCCAAGGGCAAAGGGCAAGCCCCCACCCCTGAACCCAAAAAGAAGTCTGGTTCGGCAGGCCATCCTGGGGCCACCTCTTCTAGACCCGGGGAGGGGAGCTCGCCCTCATTGGGTACAACTCTTGGTCCAAAGGCCTCCATTCTGGGGAGCCCTTCCATGGCCGAGAAGATCCTCTGAAGAGTAATCCCTCACACGGATCAAGAAAAGGTGGGGCAGCTCGCGCTGGACCAGACTGCTTCAAAGTTTTTTTAGGCTCTCGGCCAGGTATTATTTTGATACTAACTTCCATTTGTTTTCTTAGTTAAACATGCTCGGTTTGATCTGATTAGTTTTGTTTGTAGCAGGCGCTTGTGTTGAGATCGTCTTTGACGGTAAAGAGCAGGGAGACCATCGAGGAGGCATCCCTTCAACAGGGGTGAGTTGCCTCTTTGGATACTGAAGTCTCCCGTCTTCAGAAGCTATCCGCCAATCTGGAGTAGCAATTGGCCGAGGCGCGAGCTCGAGAGTAGCAGGTTGGCGACGAGTTTGCCAAACTTAAGGATGAAAGGGACACCTTCTCCGATAGTCTGGAAAAGACAGGGATTCTGATTGCGGATCTGAGGGAAAGAATGGACCGTTCCAGAAAACTGGCTGTTAAAGAATTTAAATCCTCGTCGGATTTCTACGAGGCTGTTGAAAGTGCATCCTCGGAGTATTTTGGCGAAGGTTTTGATTTCTGCAAACGACAGCTCCGCCACCACTATCCCGACCTTGCCATAGACTTGGAGAAGATGCGTCTCGATCTCGACCTGCTTGCCAAAGAGAACGAGAAAGAAGGGGAGGGAGGTGAGGAAGAAACAGTTAAAAAAGGAGATGTGAATCCTCAGGGCGACGCGAATCCTCAAGGCAATGGCAACCCCCCTTTATCATAAATGTAATTTAAATGTACATGTTATGATTCCTTTGTAATTTCGCTTTTGAATGAATAGTACTTTGCTTTTGGCAATTCTGGCGATGTGAACCACTTTTTGGCTCTGGCGCATTATTATTATTATTATTTTTTTTTAATATTGGCGAACTCGGATAGGCGATCAAGATGCCATCATTTTACTGGCGATCTTAAGTAGGCGATCAAGATGCCTCAAGTCATTTTTCAATGAACTGACATCTTGAATAGGCGACCAAGATGCCTCCGTCATTTTTCAATGAACTGACATTCTTGATTAGGTGAGCAGGATGCCTCCGTCATTTTTTGATGAACTGGCATTCTTGATTAGGCGAGCAAGATGCCTCCGTCATTTTTCAATGAACTGGCGATCTTGATTAGGAGATCAAGATGCCTCCGTCATTTTTTAATGAACTGGCATTCTTGAATAGGCGATCAAGATGCCTCTGTCATTTTTCAATGAACTGGCGATATTGATAAGGCGATCAAGATGCCTCCGTCATTTTTCAATGAACTGGCGTTTTTGATTAGGCGATCAAGATGCCTCCGTCATTTTTCAATGAACTGGCGATCTTGAATAGGCGATCAAGATGCCTCTGTCATTTTTCAATGAACTGACAGTCTTTAATAGGCGATCAAGATACCTCCGTCATTTTTCAATGAACTGACACTCTTGAATAGGCGATCAAGATGCCTCCGTCATTTTTCAATGAACTGGCATTCTTGAATAGGCGATCAAGATGCCTCCGTCATTTTTCAATGAACTGGCGATCTTGAATAGGCGATTTCCATCCTGTAATTGGTGATGATTGAAATAAACTGGAGAAGTTTTATTACTCGAAATATAATCTAGAAATCGTTACAATTATTATGCCCAGGCGAGCTGACTGTCATTGAAAATATTTCTTCAAATGCTCAGCGTTCCAAGGATGGGGGAGTGTCTTCCCGTTATATTTTCTAGCCAATAAGTCCCTGATCTAGATACCTTGATGACCTTATAAGGACCTTCCCATGTTGGGCCTAGTTTCCCAACATTTGACTCTTTGGTTGATAGGGTAACCTTTCGCAGAACTAGGTCGCCAAGTAAGAATGACCTGTGTTTGACTCTCTCATTGAAATATTTGGCGACTTGATGTTTGTAAGCTGCTTGGCGTATGCTTGCTTGTTCCCGTTTTTTATCAAGGAGGTCGAGGTTGAGTCTCAGCTCGCCTTCATTGCTATCTCTGTCAAAGTTTGAAGTCTTAAAACTCGACATTCCGATTTCGACGGGTATCACTTATTCAGTTCCGTAAACCATGGAATAAGGCGTTTCACCAGTAGGAATCCTGCTAGTTGTGTGATATGACCATAATATGCTCGGCAGGTCTTCTACCCACTCTCCTTTGGATTTTTTCAATCTTGTTTTCAAATTTCTTAGGATGGTTCTGTTAGTGACCTCTACTTGGCCATTGGCTTGAGGGTGACCAGGCGAGGAGAAATGATGTGATATGGCGAGGTCCGAGCAGAATTGCCTGAATCCATCATTGTCGAATTGCCTGGCATTATCCAAGATGAGAACTTTAGGAATTCCAAACTGGTAGATGATACCCTTCCAAACAAAATTCTTCGTATTCTTTTTGGTGATTTTGGCTAACGGTTCAGCTTCCACCCATTTTGTGAAGTAATTAATAGCAACGATCAAGAACTTCCTCTGTAATGGAGCTTGGGGCAAAGGTCCCAGTATGTCGATTCCCCATTGGGCGAATAGCCATGGGTTGGTAATTGGCACCATATCAGTATGGGGAAGGTGGTTAGATGGTGCGAACCTCTGGCATTTGTCGCATTCCCTGGTGTATTTTGCTGCATCTTGTCCCATTCGGGGCCAGAAGTAGCTTTGGCGAATCGCCTTCCGTACCAATGACCTCGCCCCTGAATGATTTCCGCAGATGCCCTCGTGGATTTTCCTCATCACATAATTGGCTTCGTCAGGTCGAAGACATCTTAGGAGAGGACCAAAGAAAGATCGTTTATATAAAATTCCATGAAGCGAGCAGAACCTTGCAAATCTATAGCGGATTCGGCGAGCTTGAAGTTTATCCGCTGGTAGTGTGCCGCTCTGAAGGTAGGTGACGATCTCATCCATCCATGTTGGGTTTGTTTCCGTTTTACAGACGGGTTTGGCGACCTCAATACTTGGCTTGGACAGAAATTCCAGAGGTATACTTCTGTCCGATATGAAATCGAAAGTTGAAGCAAGATTGGCCAGGGCGTCAGCTTTTCTATTTTCTTCTCTAGGGATCTGTTGAATGGTGAACTTTTTGATCTTCTGAGTTAAGCATATGACTTCATCTAAATAAGCTGCCATCCGTACGTCCCTGGCGAGATAATCTCCCTGAACTTGGTTGGCCACTAGTTGAGAATCACTGTAGGCTTCAATTGACTGGACTCCCAGTCTTGTGGCGACCTGCAATCCGGCGAGGAGTGCTTCGTACTCAGCTTCGTTGTTGGTGACTTTAAACCCAATCCGTATAGCGTATTCCATATGTTCACCTGCCGGGGTTTGGAGAACAAGCCCCGCACTGCATCTGTGTTGATTGGAAGACCCATCTACAAAAAATTTCCATTTCTCAAGCTCTTCCCCCAAGCTGTCGAGGCTGTTTGCTAAGTTTGGAATTTCTGCCTCCGAGAGGACTTCTAGGTTGGTCTCGTGAGTGAATTCAGCCACGAAGTCGGCTAAAACTTGGGCTTTTATCGTCGTCCTTGGTTTGTATTAAATATGGAATTCACTTAACTCAATGGACCATTTTAGGAGTCTCCCCGAGGTATCTGGTCGTTGGAGAATCTGTTTTAACGGTTGATCAGTCAGCACGGTAACGGGATGGGCTTGAAAATAATGGCGGAGTTTTCTGGCGGCGATCAGAAGGGCGTAGGCGAGCTTCTCAATCATTATGTATCTATTTTTAGTACCCATCAAGATCTTACTAACATAATATACCAGTTTTTGGACACGGTCTACTTCTCGGATGAGCACGACACTTACTGCTGTGGGCGAAATGGAGAGGTATACGAACAATTCTTCGCCCGTGATCGGAACCACAAGCAGAGGAGGTGATCCTAAATACTTTTTGAGCTGTGAAAACGCTGCCTCCGATTCTTCTATCCAATGGAAATTTTGATTTTTCCTTAGGATTTTGAAGAATGGTAAACATCTGTCTGCTGATTTGGAAACAAAACGATTGAGTGCGGCAATTCGCCCAGTTAACTGCTGAACCTCATGGACATTTCTGGGCGAGCTCATCCTGAGTAGAGCCTGAATTTTGTCCGGGTTTGCTTCAATCCCTCGTTTGGTTACCAAGAATCCTAAGAATTTTCTGGATGATACGCCAAAAATGCATTTGAAAGGATTTAACATCATCATGTGTTTTCTCAGAATGTTGAAAGCTTCTTCAAGGTGGGCGATGTGGTGGTCTGCTTCGAGGCTCTTGACGAGCATGTCGTCTATGTATACTTCCATGTTCTTTCCAATCAGTTCTTTGAACATCTTGTTCACTAATCTTTGATATGTAGCCCCAGCATTTTTAAGACCAAATGGCATGACCTTGTAGTAATACAATCCTCGTTCCGTGATAAATGAAGTCTTTTCTATGTCGGGGGAAAACATCTTGATCTGGTGATATCCTGAGAAGGCATCCATGAAACTAAGTAGCTCGTGCTTAGATGTAGCGTCGACTATTAAATCAATTTTTGACAGAGGGAAATTGTCTTTTGGGCACGCCTTGTTGAGATCAGTATAATCAACGCATACTCTCCATTTTTCACCTTTTTTAGGGGCGACGACGACATTGGCTAACCATTCTGGGTAATGGGATTCCTTGATAACCTTTGCTCTGATGAGTTTGGTAACCTCCTCGTCAATAACCCTGAGTCGCTCGGGGGCGAATTTCCTTCTCTTCTGGCAAACTGGAGGATTTGCCGGATTGATATGTAATTTATGTATGGCGACCTGAGGGTCAATACCCGGGACGTCGCTTTGTGACCAGGCAAAAACATCAAAGTTTCTTTGTAAGAATTCCACTAAAGCACTGCGCAATTCGTTGGTAAGCTCTGTTCCGATCATGACGTGGCGATCAGGATATTCCGGATGTATGGAAATTGGGGTAGTTTCTTCAAGGGGTTTGGTGTTTTCGATTTCTCGTGGATCCATCAAGTCGACCTGTTCCACCTCGTCCCTTAGAGAATCCATCTCGCCATCGTTGATCGGTAATTGCAATTGGATATTCGGTACTGGGGAGATTTTGATCTTCATAGCCGAAATAAAATATTGTCTGGCTACTTTCTGGTCGTCCCGCACTTCGCCCACTCCTGTCAAGGTGGGAAACTTCATTTTCAGGTGGTAGGTTGAGGTGATCGCCTTAGTTCCCCCTAGAGTTGGGCAACCTAAAATGGCATTGTAGGGGGAAGGGCAGTCTACTATGATGAAGTCCTGCCAAACGGTAGTTTGGCGAGGTTCTGTCCCCAAAGTAACAGGCAACTTGACCCATCCGAGCGGATGAGTTAGATTTCCTCTGAATCCTACCAAAGGTCTTAGGAAGGGTTGCAATTTATCGAGCCCTATTTTCATCTTTTCGAATGCTGATATGAACAGAATGTCAGCCGAACTATCATTATCGACCAAAATTCTTTGGACGATAAAATTGGCGATAATGGCTGAAATGACCAAGGCGTCGTCATGAGGTAGGTGCAGGCCTCTCAGGTCATCATTGTTGAAGGTGATTGGTGGGTGGATATCGGCCATTGGCGAGGAGAGATTGTAAACTTCTTCGGACAGCCTGTCAGCACTTCTGGCATGCCTCTTTATGGACGAATTTGAACTTCCTCCCGATCCAAACCCGCCGTGTATTACCTGAATGTCTCCAGCAGTAGGTCGATTGTCGCCGTATCTTCTTTCTAGTGAATTGGGGGAAGGGCGATCACCAACATACTTTCTCAGATACCCTCGTTTGATGAGGTCGGCTATTTGCTCCTTTAGATGAAAGCAGTCTTCTGTGTTATGGCCATGGTCTTGGTGAAACTCACAATATTTGTTTTTATTTCTCTTCTAGGGATCAGTCTTGATTTTCGAGGGCCACTTGACGAACTCTTCATGCTTGATCTCTATAAGAACTTGGGCAATAGGAGCATTAAGCGGGGGTAACACCAGCTCTGTGCGGCGAGGTGGGGTACGAGGTCACCTATCATTGGTTCGTCTCGAGTCTTAATTAGGTTTCTTGCTCCTCTGTTCATCGTCCCTATAATCAGATCGCCTTGTATCAGGCTCTTTTCTCTTATGGTCATCCTTTCCTCTTCGTCTTTGTTTGGCTTCGGCCAATTCCTCCGCAGCGATGTATTTATCGGCTTTACTTTAGAGAACGGACAATGTCTCCAGACATTCTTGGACAAAGAATCAAATAAGGGACTTGGGCGAAGCCCCTCCATCATTGCCATGACGACCACCTTGTCACTGGGATCTTCAACTTCTAGTATGGCCTGGTTAAATCGTTTCACATAATCTTTCAGGTTCTCTGTTTCCTTCTGGTGGATAGTGAAAATGTGAGATGTATTCTTCTGCCTGACCCTGCAGCTTATGAAATTGGCGACGAAAAGTCTACTTAGATCACCAAATGAATCGATGGTTCCGGGAGATAACTTCTGGAACCATGACCTCGCTGACCCCTTTAGTGTAGTGGAAAAAACTTTGCACATGACTTCATCCGAGTACCCTTGGAGATGCATCAGGTTTTTATAAGAATTCAGGTGAACCATAGGATCTGTTTTGCCCTCGTAGATCCCAAGCTGAGTAGGTAGTTTGAATCTGGACGACATCTTGGCTCTCATTATCCTTTGGGTGAAAGGTGGTTCAGTTTGTCTGATCAAAGCGTCTACGGTTATCGGGGCACTGGTCCCCGTGTTGATGGCGTCCAAGCGGGCATCCAGGTCCTTAATCGTCTGGGAAGTGGATATATCTTGGCGCCCTGGTTCCTGATGGATCCGACGAGGAGATCTACCTCTCCTTACCCCTTCGCTTTCCAGCCTTGGCGTCTTGCTGGATGATGATCCTAACGATGGGTTTCTTGGGCTCCTCTCTTGTCGAGGGCGAGGACTAGGGGAATGACGGCGTCTGTCTTGCCCGGTGCTATGGTGACTTTAAGATTCATTCCCTGATAGATGAGAACGACGAGGAGCCGGAGGAGGTGGCGGGCGATTATTCGTGGTGAGGTGCTATATGAGGAGGGCATTATTTTTGTTCATGATTCTCATCTGTTCGCCCATCCCACGTATCTCATGATGAAGGCCCTCTAGATCTGGAGCTTGGCTAGCGTTAGCCATTGCATGGGATCTGTTCTCTAAAGGGCTGCTGGTGTTTGGTCTGGATAATAATCGGCTGCACAGGTGCATAGGATAAAGAGAACTATCGTTCCCACAGACGGCGCCAAACTGTTATGGTAAAAATCTAGGAGAGCAACCAACAGTCAGAATTGTTCCTCGGCCTCGGCACTAGACCTTGGCTAAAACTAGGCGACCTACATAGCAATGAGCAAAAGTAATCGGCCGGGGTGAGGC
>BRYE01000009.1:12132218-12139718 GCA_030159115.1 Actinidia arguta var. hypoleuca | reverse complement strand
ATTATGACCTAGGATGACCTAGATTACTGTAGGGAGTCACGCTTTATTCCGTCAAGCATTCAAATTAGGCTTCTTGAGGCGGGCGAAACCATTGGGTTTGCTCGCCCAAGCGAGGTGGACTTTTATGAGGCCGCCTTTCATGCCAGTCTTTGCCTTCCCATCCATTCCACAATTAGAATGATTTTGCAATTCTACAACATTTTCCCTGCTCAGCTCGTCCTCAATGCGTGGCGTAGCATTGTCTGCGCAGTAGTGTTATGGTGAGTTTATAAGTACGTCCCTTCCCTTTCCGAGTTTAGGAACTTGTTCAACCTTAACAAAAATCCTAAGCCGGATCACAGATGGCTATACTTCAAGGTGAGGTCGAAGAAGACCCTGCTCGGGGGATATCCCAGCAATGTCAAGGGATGGAAAAGAAAGCTTTTCTTTATCTTGGGAGATAACTGGGAGTTCCCCTAGTGGGTTGTCTCGGGAAGTTGGAGTTCCAAGGGGCCCGATTTTATGGGGTACCCCAAGTCAATCTCAATCTTTATTAGATGAATTTGTCTTTCATTCTCAAAATGTTCACGTAGTAATAATCGTTTGATATGCTTTTATAGGCAAACATTGCAACAAGCTGCCCAAATTATTCGAGGACGAGCAAGAAAGATTTGATAATATCTTGAGTTCGGTAAATGGAGGAAAACTCTACTCGGTCCCGGTACTCCTTGGCTCCAAATCTTTCCGTAGGAGCTTCGGCCTTCCTTTTAAGTCTATGGCGTCTAGTGGCAAGGATGGTGGCGATGACGTACCAATAGGCGAGGTAGCTCTTGTTGCGGGCGACGAGGGTGAGTCTCACCATTCCCGAGAAGGCTTGGTAGAATATATAGGAATTATTAGGAAGGAGATGAGGAGAATCTTACCTTGCCTTCCTGATCTAACAATGTTAAGGCAGTTAGGGGGGAAAATTTGAGACCCAATTTTAGGTTTGGGACCGTATATTTTGAACTCAAGCTCGAGCTCTAAGTTGAAGGCTTGGTTAGACCTAAGGTTGCCCCCCAAGTTTAGATCGGATGGTATTGTCTCTTTCTTTTTCCAAGTACTTTATCTCATTCTGTGATTGATCTCTTGTTTCTTCTTGCAGCTATGTCTACGAAAATTAGTCTCAAGAAGTTCGCCCAATTGTCAGATAAATCCAAAGTTGCCTCCTCGTCAACCAAGGGCATGGTAATCAGGGAAAAAAGACCTCGAGATGAGGTTTCTGATACCTCGTTCAACAAAAAGGGCAAAATGGTTTCTGACGCCAAACTACCTAAGGACAAAAAGAAGGCGACTTTAACCCAGGTGGCGAAGAAGGGAGAAACATCTAAAGTTGCTCCTAGGGAAGGCACCTCGGCCAACCCTGGCACTGTGTTGGGGCCCAAGGCCTCCATGTTGGGGAGTCCTTCTATGGATGAAAAAATACTGGGGGGAGTGATTCTACCTGCCGATAAGGAAAACGTGGAAAAGCTAACCCTAGATCAGGTGGCCACGAAGTTCTTCCATATCATTGGCCAGGTATCTATTTAGTTTCAATCTTAATTTTTGTTCTTGTCTTTTCATTTATTTAAGGCGATCACAAAAACTTGTTTGTAGTAGGAGGTTGTGCTCAGGTCTTTCCTTGTTCGGAGCAGGGAGGCAGGGGATGAGATGAATCTTTAACAAGGTTGGGTTGCCTCGCTCAAGGGTGAGATGGCCTGAGCCCAGAAGCTGGCTAGTGATTTGGAAGGACAGTTGGCTACAACCCGAGTCCGAGAGTAGCAGGCCACCGAGGAGCTGAGGAAGGTCGTCGAGGAGCGGGATGCAATGGTGGCAAGGTTGGATAAGCAGATGGCTCACGCCAAAAAGCTCGCCATTGAAGAGTTCAAGTCCTCCAATGATTTTCAGGCGGCTGTTGAACTTACAACCTCTAAGTATTTTGGCAAGGGCTTCAATTTTTGTAAAAGGCAACTTGCTTGCCACCATTCCGACCTTGGCATCAATCTTGAAGACATGAGCATTGATCAAGATCTGCTCAAGAAGGAGGAGGCCAGGGAGAAAAAAGAGGAGAGAGCAGCAGGAAGAGAAGGTGGGGAGAAGGGCGATGGCACCCCCCTCTCCTTGAATACTTGTAAATAAAAATTTTCAGTAAATAAAATGGAGCTGTAACCCTTCTTTCTTTTTCAGTAAATAAAATTTTTCTTTCTTTATATGTAACTATGTCTCCTTTATTTAATATCATATTTTCTGCTTGCTGGCGAAATAAACTTGGCAAACTAAACAGCTCTGGCAAACTTGTAAGATTTAATTTACCTTAATCAGGCAATCCACTTAAATCATGGCGACCACAATTTAATAAATTGGCAAAACTTTATTGACGACATCAATCAATCTATCGGCGAACAAAACTACTTGGCGAGCTTAATGCCCTGGAAAATTTAAAAACCTTTCAATCTGACATGTTAGCTTGGCGATAAAAAAGACAACCTTGGTGACCTCCACTTAGGTGATGTCAACAGTGAAGGGACATGCGACATCAAATTTATTATGATATGTTCCCACATAATGGAAGAGCTGGCGATTTCAACCGTTAGGCGAGACAAATTACGTTGGCAAGCTTGACTAATAGGCAATAAGTAATTGCGATTTAATCAATCGTGTTATCTTTTAGCGATCAAGATGGAGATATAATTTCTTAAATAAGCAATAGGGGCAATCTTGATATTGGTGATACTAATCCAAAACTGGCATTTTTATGGCGAATTGGAATTGGAGATATAATTTGACAAGGCGAGATCAACTCTTATGGCGAAATAAACAAAATTTAATTGGCGAATTAGTTATTGACATCATAATTGGTGATCACAATCATGAGCTTTTGTCGATTTTTTTAAACTGACAATATAAATCATGGCAAAAACTAGTGATATGATGCTTTGATTATTGAAATAATCCTCATTACATGGAGACTGGCGAATGCAACAAAAATTTTGGTGATCAAAATCGCATACATGGAGATTTTTGCGACATCAATACTATGGTGACATATGGCGACATCTTGTTATCTTGGCGATCATAACCATATGAAGGTTGGCGATCATAAAACTTTGGCGACATCACGCAATATAGGCGATCTTCCTCTCATGGCGACCAGTCAAGACTACTGGTAATATTTATTTAGGTATTCAGCATTCCAGGGATGAGGTATGGCCTTACCGTTCATGTCTTCTAGACAATAAGTTCTTGGCCTGGACACTTTGACAACCTTGTAGGGGCCTTCCCAAGTAGGACCGAGCTACTCGGCACTGGGCTCTTTTGTGGACAGAGTTACCTTCCTCAGGACTAGGTTGTCAGGCAGAAAAGATCTATGTTTAACTCTATGATTGTAGTACTTGACCACTTGATGCTTATAAGCTACTTGGCATATCTTAGCTCGCTCCCTTTTTTCATCAAGGAGATCAAGATTGAGCCTTATCTTAGCTTCATTGTTGTCCTTTCTGAAATTTGAGGTTTGAAAGCTCAGCTTCCTAATCTTCACAAGTAGAACTGATTCTGTCCCATAAACCATCGAGTATGGCATCTTGCTTGTAGGGATTCTGCACGTCGTGTGGTAAGTCCAAAGTATGCTCGACAAATCTTTTGCCATTCACTATTTGATTTTTCTAACCTCGCCTTTAGATTCCTTAGGATTGTTCTGTTGGTGACTTCCACTTGACCATTCGCTTGAGGTGATCTGGCGAGGATAAATGATTAGAGATGGCAAGATCTGAGCAGAACAACTTAAATCCATTGTTGTTGAATTACTTAGCATTGTCTAAGATGATAATATTGAGAATTCCAAATCGACAAACGATGTTCTTCCAAATAAAATTTTTGGCGTTCCTCTTAGTGATTTTGGCGAGAGGCTCTGTTTCTATCCACTTCGTAAAATAGTCTATGGCGAAGATCATGAATTTCCTTTGTAATGGAGCTTGAGGCAGATGTCCAATTATGTCAATTCCCCATTGAGTGAATGGCCATGGACTGGTCATCGCGCCATCGCAGTGTGAATGAGGTGACTTACTAGAGCAAACTTCTGGTACTTATCACATTTCTTGGTGTATGTCACTGTGTTTTGCTCCATTTGAGGCCAGAAATAACATTGGCGATCTGCCTTCCTAACCAGGGATCTCGCCCCAGAGTGGTTTCTGCAGATGCCTTCATGAATTTTTCTAAGCAGGTATTTTGCCTCCTTTGGCTAGAGACATTTTAGGAATGATCCTGAGAACGACCTCTTCCTTGAATGAGGCAAAATCTAGCTGCTCGGTACTGGATCCGACGAGCTTGAAGCTTGTCTAATGGTAGTGTTCCATTTTGGAGATACGCAATGATGTCATCCACCTTGACAGATGGTTTTAGCGATATCAATACTTGGATTTGGTAAAAATTCAAAGGGAATGCTCCTGTTAGAGATGAACTCAAATGTGGAGGTGAGGTTAGGCAGGGCATTAGCCTTCTTGTTTTCTTCTCGGAGAATTTGGCGAATCTTGAAATTTCTAATCTTCATTGAAATGTTTTTTCACCTCGTCTAGGTAGGCTATCATCCGGTGGTCTATGGCGAGGTAATCCCCTTGGATTTGATTCACCACAAGTTGGGAATCACTTAAGGCATAGAATTCAACTCCTAATTCTGTTACAACCCTCAATCCGGCAAGGAGAGCCTCACATTCAGTTTTGTTGTTGGTAGCTTTGAACACAATGCGAGTTACGTATTCCATTTGCTCGCCTGATGGAGTTTGGAGAACAAGTCCAGCACCACATCCGTGTTGGTTGGACAACCTATCCACGAAGAGCTTCCATCTGGCGAGATCATCTTTTTGTCCCTGCTTTTCTAGGGATTCCACCTCCTCCTCGGGGAGACTCATTTCAGGCTTTAGAGCAATGTCATGAGTAAATTCGGCTATGAAATCGGCCAAGGCTTGGGCTTTGATTGCCATCCTTGGTCGGTAACTGATATGAAATTTACTTCAATAGACCATTTGAGTAGTTGTCCCAAGGTGTCAGGTCATTGGAGAATTTGCTTCAAAGGCTGATCTGTTAGCACAACAATGGGATAAGCTTGAAAATAATGACGAAGTTTCCTAGCAGCGATTAAAAGGGCATAGGTGAGCTTCTCAATTTTCAGGTATATAGTCTCGGCTCCTATGAGGACTTTACTAACATAGTATACTGGTATATGAATCTTGTCTTCCTCTCAAATAAGCACTGCACTTACTGCTATTGGCGAGAATGAGAGATATAGAACGAATTCCTCACCTGTGCTAGGAACTATGAGCAAAGGTGGCGACCCAAGATATTCCTTAAGTTGTTGGAATGCCATCTCGGACTCATCTGTCCATTCGAAGGTTTAATTCTTCCTCAAAATCTTGAAGAATGGTAGACACTTATCTGTTGATTTAGAGACGAATCTGTTAAGAGCAACTACTCACCCGGTTAATTGTTGCACCTCATGTATGTTTTTGGGTGAGTTCATGGCGAGTAAAGCCTAAATCTGGTCTGGGTTCACCTCAATCCCACGTTTGGTCATGAGAAAACCAAGGAATTTACATGATGATACACCAAAAATGCATTGGGAGGAATTCAGCATCATTCGATGTTTCTGCAGGACGTCAAATGTTTCCTCTAAGTGGGCGATATGATCAGCAACTTTGAGACTTTTAACTAGCATGTCGTGTATGTAGACCTCCATAGTTATCCCAATCATTTCCTTAAACATCTTGTTCACCAATCTCTGGTACATCGCTCCTACATTCTTCAATCTAAAAGGTATGACCTTATAGTAGTATAATCTTCTCTTATAAAAGAAGTCTGCTCTACGTTAGGCAGATGCATTTTGATCTGATAACCCGAAAAGGCGTCTATGAAGCTAAGGAGTTCATGTTTTGAAGTTGCATCAACAATCAGATCAATCTTGGGTAGGGGAAAGCTGTCCTTTGGACAGACCTTATTGAGGTCGATAAAGTCAACACATACTCTCCATTTCCCCCTTTTTGGGGAGCGACGACAACGTTGGCGAGCCAATCCGAATAGTGAGATTCTCTGATAACGTTGGCTTTGATGAGCTTAGCCACTTCTTCTTCTATGACTGTCAGGCGTTCTGGGGTGAACTTTCTTCTCTTCTAGCGAACTGGAGAATGGCTAGGGTCGGTGAACAGCTTATGAACGGTGACCTGAGGATCTATGCCTGGCACATCGCCTTGTGACCATGCAAAAGCATCGTAGTTCTTCTTTTAAAAACTCCACTAGAGCAATCCACAACTCCTTAGTCAGCTTGGACCCGATCATAACATGGCGATCTGGGTAATCGGGGTGTATGAAGATTGGAGTAACTTCTTCTAGAGGCTTGGTATTCTCTGTCTCTCTGGGATCAGCAAGGGTAATCTTTTCCACCTCATCTCTCAATGTCTCCATCTCGGCATCGTTAATTTGTAATTGCTATTGGGTGCCTAGCTTCAAAGGAGATTCAGTTTTCATTTCCAAAATGAAACATTATCTGGCTATCTTCTGGTCTCCTTTCACCTCGCCTACCCCTACTGAAGTAGGAAACTTCATCATCAAATGATAGGTGGAGGTGATTGCCTTGATTTTTTCAAGTGTTGGGTGACCTAGGATCGCATTGTAGGGCGATGGGCAGTCTACAACAATAATCCTACCATACTATGGTTTGGTGAGGCTCCATTCCTAAAGTCAAAGGCAGCTAGATCCACCTAAGTGGATGTGATGTACTTCCCCCAAATCCGACCAGGTGTGTGTGAAATGGGTGAAGCTTATCTCGCCCAATCTTTATCTTGTCGAACGCCGAGATGAACAAGATATCTGCAGAACTTCCATTGTCAATCAAGATCTTCTTCATGTTGAAATTGACGATGGTGGCGAAGATGACCAACGCATCATCATGTGGGAGATGCAAACCCCTCAAATCGTCATTAGTGAAGGTAATAAGCTGATGGGCTTCAGTTGTAGGAATAGAAATGTTGTATACTTCTTCTTCAACTTGCCCATTAGCATTTCTTGCACGTTTTTTCTGGGATGAACTTGAACATTCACCTGATCTGAACCCTCCGTGCATAACTTGGATATCTCTTGCTATTTGCTGGTTGTCACCATATCTTTTGTTAGGCGAGTCGGGCCACGGGTGATTAATTACATACTTCCTAAAATATCCTCTTACGATCAGGTAAACTATTTGTTCTTTTAGTTGGAAGCAATTCTTGGTGTTGTGCCCATGGTCTTTGTGAAATTCACAATTCTTATTTTTGTTCCTCTTATTTGGATTAGTCTTGATCTTCCTCGGACACTTCAAAAACTCCTCATTCTTGATTTCCATGAGCACATGGGCAATAGGAGTATTAAGGGGAGATAAAATCAGATCAGGTCGGCGAGATGGAGTGCGGGGGCGTCTGTCATTGGTCCTCCTTCTAGTATCTTGATCCGATCTCTTGCTTCTCGCCTCGTCCTTGTAGT
>BRYE01000009.1:12102218-12104718 GCA_030159115.1 Actinidia arguta var. hypoleuca | reverse complement strand
TTGAATAGGAAACATTTGAGACAGTAAACCGTAAATAGCGTGTTTTGTGTTTTTCTTAAATGGAAAAATGCATTTAAAATCAAATTAAAAAGTATTAATTTTCAAAACATCAAAATATATAACCTGTAGACAGGGAAAAGAAAAAGGAGCACTTATACATAAGATCCATTAATTGAATTTATATAACTCCAACACACATGTGCAAATCAACTTATCATCCTATATTTATCACACTCGCCACGTGCTCTAGAAGCCAATCAAAAATTTAAAACAAAATAAAATAGAATGCTACATAAAAGGACAGTTGAGGAATTTTACCTAATAAATTAAAAAAAAAACAATTGGAGAAAAAAAGTATGAAAACCATCACCATTTTCAACTATTGCAATTATGGTCATTTACTTTAAGGGTGTGTTTGCATCAATGATTGGGTGAGAAAAAAATTTAAAATAACACCCCACCTGCTTGCTTCTTTTACAATTGTCTAATTGTCGTGTCTGTCTATTTTTCAGCTCCTAAGCGTAGGAGTCTACCGGAGCAACAATTTACTCGAAAGTACGAATATCGAATCCACGTGGAGCTTGTTTAGCACAGTTAAATATTGTAAATAATGTAACTTGTAATAATAAAAGTTTGTAAAGATTTGAAGTTTGTTTTGAAAAGGATTTTGAGTTGTATTTTTTTTAAAGTTTGTATTCAATTTAAAAGATGGAATAATCCAAACACTTAGCTCCTTTCTTTTAATAAAATTTTTAATTATTTTTTCTCTTTGATACTCAATCAATTTTCAATGTAAAGATGAAATTGATTTGAAGATTTTTCAATGAATATTGTGTTTATATCTAAAAATATATTTTTGAATTGATAATAAATCAAACTAACATCTTCAAAACCTTAGAATGCCATTGATCTAAGCATTATTTGCAACAAGAAATCTTGTTAACAAATAATCAGATATTTATAAAATTCTAAGTCTTGAGCTTTGTAATTATTATTGATCAATTTTGAAACAATCTTATAAGTTCAATTTAAAAGAAGAGGAATTAATTTTTCTAGAATTGAATTAGAGCTTGGTGTTTGAACTAAACCAATGAGATTCAGCCTACCATAATTGAATGATAATTAAACATGTTATGAATTTTTCTAAGTTAAAATTTAATTTATTCTAAAAATGTAAGCAACTTAACAAGTACTTTAAGCGATAAAACCGGCCATTGAGGTGGTTAATGTAAGCAAGAACTCATCCATCTAGGCAGACAATTTGAGATTCAAGGTAATTGAAATAACATTCGTATATTTAAACTCTAAAGAAAATACAAGTGTTAAAAATATAAATGAAGAACTAAGAACGAAAATAGAAAACAATTTTAACTCTAAGAAGTATTTCAAGTCTAAAATTATTCTAAGTGTTTTTCAAGTAAAAAAACTTTGATCCTTTCTTCAAAGGCTTGTCTTACTATTTTAGAGGATGAAAAGTGAGGATGAGAGCGGTTGAAAAGTAAAGGCTGCCTTGTTTTGTTTTTGAACTGACTTAGTCCGACCGGTCAGGGTGTTCTTGTACCGGTTGGGTTGTTCTACCGACTTAACTTCGATCGGTTGGACTTGGTCTAGATCGGTCGGACAGTTTCTGGACTTGGTCTAGATCGATCGGACAGTTTCTGGACTTGTTCTCCATCCTTCTGTTGCTTATCCGACCGGTCGGTCAATAGCTTAGACTGGTTGTATAGGGCTTTCTTCTTCTATTAAGTTCTGAACTGGTTGGGGACCTCTGGACTGGTCGGACTTTTGGCTGTTTCAATATTTGAAGCTTCTATTCCTTGTCTTCCATTTTGCTTTGTGTCTTGTGTTAAAACAATGTTTTAAAATCATTTTTGCCATGTACAACATTTATCCTAATTGTGCTATAACAAGCCTAAAATAACAATTATATGTACAATACCATCCTAAGTAAGGGGTTTTTAAAGTAGAAATATGTTAATTTATGATTCTCATCACACCCCTAACCGGAGTTTTGCTAGTCCCTTAACAAAATATTCATATTCCAGTTTTTTAAAGTAGTGATTTGATATTCATATAAATGTATATGATTTTAACCAAAATTTTGAAAGATTAAATGGCACTCTAAGGTTAACATGGACTTGTAGGATTGTAATGGCCTTGGTGCCAAAAATAAGGATCAAAAGAGATTGTAACTCACATCATGGTATGGAATTTCTACCCAAAAATTTGTTGCCATCCATTTCTAACACTAAAATTTAAAACATAAATAAAAACAAAATAAAAATAACTAAATCCTACCATTCATCATTGCCATAATTTTATTCTGAATCATCCCCCTCCTCTTCCTTTTCCAATTTCTCTTCATTGTTGCTTTCCTTTGGAGGCACATAAGGTATACCAGTGTATTGTTCCGCTGCTTGAACACAGTTATCAAGCTTGTGGATGATGTCTGATTGGCGACACAATAGCTTTTTGATACAGGTTTCTATCCTAGTTTTCC
>BRYE01000009.1:12072218-12097218 GCA_030159115.1 Actinidia arguta var. hypoleuca | reverse complement strand
ACAAGTATGGGGGACATAGGCATCATGTTTCTGCGGGTCACACTACCCAACTGTTGGCATCTATCACAAGTTTTGCAAAACTCAAAAGAGTCTTTAAATAAGGTTGGCCAGTAAAAATCACACTATAAAATTTTTGCAGCCATCTTCTTGGTAGAAAAGTGGCCTCCACAGGCTTTAGAATGGCAAAAAGAGAGGATATTTGGTATTTTTGTATCTGAAACATACCTTCTTATTATTTGATCTGGGCAATACTTAAACAGGTATGGATCATCAAATACAAATCTTTTAACTTCTGCCAAAAATTTCCTCTTTCTTTGGAGAGTCCAATGACTTAGCAATTGTTTTGTTGCGAGATACTTGGCAATATCTGCATACCATGAGCAAATTGTGAGATCTAGGAGTTGCTCATCTAGGAATGTGTTAGAAATTGGAGCATGATCTGGTTGATCAATTATCGTCAAACTGGATAAGTGGTCAACTATTACATTATCTACTCCCTTCTTATCCTTAATGGTCAAGTCAAATTCTTGGAGTAAGAAAATCCATTTAATTAATTGTGGCTTCGCATCTTGCTTAGTCATCAAGTATTTTAAGCCTGAATGATCGGTGAAAACTACTATAGGAGATCCTATTAGATAAGACCTATATTTGTCTAGCGCAAAAACTATAGCTAATAATTTTTTCTCAGTTCTCGTGTAGTTCATTTGTGCATCATTGAGAGTACGGTTGGCATAACAAATGACACAAGATTTCTTGTCTTTTCTTTGCCATAATACTGCTCCTATAGCATAATAACTGGCGTCACACATCAATTCAAATAAGATACTCCAGTCTGGTGGTTGTATTATAGGTGGTGAAGTCAATTCAGACTTCAATCTATTAAAGGAGTTTTCACAACTCTCAGACCACAAAAATAGTGTATCCTTGGCAAGAAGGCTACACAAAGGACAAGCAATTAAACTGAAGCTCTTGATAAATTGTCTGTAAAAACCTACGAGCCTTAAAAATGACCTAATGTCTTTAACACATTTAGGAATTGGCAATTTTGCAATTATTTAATTTTTGATTTATCAACCTCAATTCCTTTGATGACACAATGTGGCTTAAGACTATTCCCTGGGATACCATGAACTGACATTTCTCTAATTTAACATTAGACCTTTTTCTTTGCACTTTTGTAGGACTAATTCTAAGTAGTGGAGACATGACTCAAATGAGTCCCCAAACACTGAGAAATCATCCATAAAAATTTTGACCACTTTCTCCACTAAGTCACTAAAAATGCCCATCATTCATCTTTGGAAGGTACCAGGTGCATTGCACACAACAAATGGCATTCGTCGATAAGCAAATGTACCAAATGGGCAAGTAAAGGTGGTTTTTTCCTGATCTTCTAATGCAATTTCAATTTGATTATATCTTGAATAGCCATCCAAAAAATAATAAAATTCATGACCTGCCACCCTTTCCAGTGTTTGATCTATGAATGGGATTGGAAAGTGGTCCTTTCTTGTGCAAGAATTCAACTTTCTATAATTAATACAAACTCTCCACCCAGTGGTGACTCGAGTTGGTATTAATTTCTTATTCTCATTTTGTATCACTGTTATTCCAGACTTCTTTGGTACTACCTGAGTTGGGCTTACCCATTTGCTATCTGCAATAAGGTAGATTATACTGACATCCAACAACTTCAACACTTCACTCTTGACCACATCTTTCATATGTGGATTTAACCTTCGTTTTGGTTTTCGAGATGGTTTGATATCTTCCTCCAGGTAAATATGATATGTGCAGATCAAAGGACTGATACCCTTTATGTCTGCCACATTCCATCTAATGGCTTCTCTATGAAATTTCAGGATAGCCAGAAGTTTGGCGTCCTGATTACTAGTAAGGCTGGACGAAATTACCACCGGATATGTCTTTTTTTCCCCTAAAAAGACATACTTGAGATTTGATGGAAGTGTTTTCAACTCCAGCTAGGAGGTTGAACACTTGACGGAAAGAGTCAAATTTCATTGGGTGGCAATATCTCAAATTTTTGGTACCTAGCTATTTAACTCACAAATCTCAGTGGTATCCAACAAAGAGTATATTTGCCTAACTTCTTCACTTAAACTGTACTTTATGGTTGTTGGATTTACCAGACACAATTTAAGTAGATCAGAGTAGAGGGAAGTCTGCATGCATTCTTCCATAATATTCTCAGTGCTATTAATCTCTTGAACTCACTATTATCTCCTACTTGTTTGGCTGTGTTAAAGATATTCAATTCACAAGTCATGTTACCAAATGCAAGTCTCATTACTCCATTCCTGCATTGAATAAATGCATCTTAGGTTGCTAGGAATGAATGACCTAGGATGTTAGGAATTTGGGTTCCTATATTCTCTATTGGTTGAGTGTCCAATATAATAAAATCTACAAGAAAATAGAATTTATCGATTTGTATTAGGACATCCTCAACCATTCCCCTTGGTACTCTAGTACTTCTATCTGCCAATTAGAGAGTTACATTGGTAGGTTTTAACTCTCCAAACTCAATTGTTTGTACATAGAGTATGGTAACAAGTTGCCATTCGCACCTAAGTCTAGCAAAGCAAGTTCAATTCGAGTAGCCCCAATGACAATAGATATTGTCGAGTACTCAGGGTTCTTATATTTTAGGGATTTTGCAGTCTTAATTATTGAGCTCGCTTGCTCCATTAGAAGTACCTTTTTCTGCACCTGCATTGTACGTTTCACTATGCATAATTCTTTTAAAAATTTCGCATATGCAGGGATCTATTTTATCGCATCTAGAAAAGGGAATGTTGATTTTTACTTGCTCGAAGATCTTATAAATTTTGGCATTTGACGTTCTTTTTTATGGAAATCTAAGTCTCTATAGAAATGGTGCAGACGTCTAGTAGGATTTTGGTTCATTTTTTATAGGATCAGACACAATTTGTAATTTATTATTCAAAGGCTCTAAGTTATCGGAATTCACCTAAAAAACTTCTGAGTTTTAATGAGAACAGGGTTCTAATAGTTTGGTTTTTTAATTTCCTTACCACTTCTCAACGTGGTAACTGACTTTAATTGTTATAATTGTGTCTCCAATCCTAGGGTTTCCACACCATGCTGACCTTGTGGGTTTGCCTGTGGTTGAGCAGGGAACTTTCCCTCCTCAATTCTGTAGTCCACCCACAACGGTAGTTAACTTTGTCAATTGGGTTCTGATGTCACTAATGGCCTCCTTATTCTGATTCCACACTACTTGCTGACTCTGGATGAAAGTCTACGATGTGTCCTCTAGAGTTCTCTTTTGTGGGGTTTGGTACACATTTGGTGGTTTTGAAAATGGACTTGAGGGCCATTTGCCTGACCATGGTTCTGATATCCATAGGGACCTGGTCCCACTAGATTGGCTTATTGCTATGGTGGGCTTGAGTTTTGCCCTAGTGCCCTAAAATTTGCATTCTCATTGTTTCTCCAAGAAAAATTTCTGTGTTTGGTTGAAAGCATTAACTGACTCTTGCTTTCCATTCAGAACTTCCTTGAATGATGGTAGAGTAGGGCATCCAACAGTAAAATGCCCAGGTCTTTCACAAATGACACAATTTTCTTCATTTCTAGACGACGTGCTAACCTCATGAATTTTCTTAATTTCTAGGGATTCCAACTTCCTAGACAATTGAGCATACTTCATTTGCAAATTGTCATGTCTTTTAATTGATATTATTTGTGTCCAATTGTGTTGGGTTCACTTGTTGTTCTATCCGTAGAGTTTAAAAAATTCCAGGATTGGTTGTTCTCTGCTAGTTCATCAAAGAAGTCTAGGGCTTCTTTGGGGCTTTTTCTCATAAATTGTCCATTACACATCATATTAATAAACTGCCTGGTCTGATAAGCAATTCCCTCATAAAAAAAAACTCAATATCCGGCCAGTATCATAACCATAGTGTGGTATAGCTATTAACAAGTCCTTATATCTCTTCTAACATGTATAAAATGACTTGTCCTCCCTCTCTTGAAAATTATAAATTAGCTTTTTGAGGGATGCCATTTTGTTCATGGGAAAAATTCTTTAAAAATTCTTCCTGCATTGTTCCCATGAAGTAATAGAGCATGCTTTGAGAGAATTTAACCAAATTTTAGCTCGGTCCTTTAATGAAAAAGGAAATAGTATAAGTCAGGCTATGTTCTCTCTGTGAGGACCATCTACCATGGTTCTTACCATCTCTTCAAATTCTTTAACATGCAAGTATGGACTTTCGCTTTTCATTCCGTGAAATGTGAGAAGAGATGGTAGCATGCCTATTTTGATGGTGAATGTATGTGCATTGGTTGGTAGTACTATGCATGAGGGAGTTGATGCTCTTGTCAGATTGAGGTAGTCTTGCATGTATCGCCCTTGAGGCACATGAGCCTTATTAGGGGACTTGAAGTGGAAGACGATTTCTGTCGTCCTCTTCTTGTCCCTCCATGTTATTGTGTGAGTGTGGGTTCATTCTAGTCAATTTATCAGTTTTGTCTCTAAACCACACTGACATGTAAATTTGAAATCCCTTTTTAAAATGTACCTTATCCCTTGACTAATGTATATATATATATATATATATATATATATATATATATATATAAAGAATAAATTAATTTACTTACAACTTATGATGCAATCACAAGATTTTAACATTCGTGCTGTAAAAAGTTCTCCGGCAACGGCGCCAAAATATTTGCTTCCTTTACAGTTGTCTAATTGTCGTGTTTGTCTATTTTTTAGCTCTCAAGCTTAGGAGCCTACCGGAGCAT
This sequence comes from Actinidia arguta var. hypoleuca, assembly GCA_030159115.1. Classification (NCBI taxonomy): domain Eukaryota; kingdom Viridiplantae; phylum Streptophyta; class Magnoliopsida; order Ericales; family Actinidiaceae; genus Actinidia; species Actinidia arguta. The sequence goes on along the minus strand of BRYE01000009.1, from coordinate 12,092,421 downwards.
TAATTTACTCCGAAGTACGAGTATCGAATCCACATGAAGTTTGTTTAGCACAGTTAAATGTTGTAAATAATGTAACTTGTAATAATAAAAGTTTGTAAAGATTTGAAGTTTGTTTTGAAAAGGGTTTTGAGTTGTTGTTTTTTTTTAAGTTTGTATTCAATTTAAAAGATGGAATAATCTAAACACTTAGCTCCTTTTCTTTAATAAAATTTTAAATTCTTTCTTCTCTTTGATACTCAATCAATTTTCATGGTAAAAATGAAATTGATTTGAAGATTTTTCAATGACTATTGTGTTTATATTGAAAATATATTTGTGAATTGACAATAAATCAAACTAACATCGTCAAAACCTTAGAATGACATTGATCTAAGCATTATTTGTAGTAAGGAATCTTGTTAACAAATAATTAAATATTTATACAACTCTAAGCCTTGAGCTTTGTAATTATTATTGATCAATTTTGAAACAATCTTATAAGTTTAATTTAAGAGAAGAAGAATTAGTTTTTTTAGAATTGGATTAGAGCTTGGTGTTTGGACTAAACCAATGAGATTTAGCCTACCATAATTGAATGATAATTATACATGTTATGAATTTTGCTAAGTTAAAATTTAATTTATTCTAAAAATGTAAGCAATTTAACAAGTACTTTAAGCGATAAAACTGGTCATTGAGGATGAAAAGTGAGGATGAGAATGGTTGAAAAGTCTTTAAAGGTTGCCTTGCTTTGTTTCTGAATCGACCTAGTCCGACCGGTCGGGATGTTCCTAGACTGGTGGGGATGTTCTACTGACTTCACTTCGACCGGATGGACTTAGTTTGGATCGGTCGGACAGTCTTTGGACTTGTTCGACATCCTTCTCTTGCTTATCCGACCGGTCGGTCAATGGCTTGGACCGGTCAGACAAGGCTTTCTTCTGTTAAATTCTGAACTAGTTGAGGACCTCTGGACCGGTCAGACTTTTGGCTATTTCAATCTTTGAAGCTTTTGTTCCTTGTCTTCCATTTTGCTTTGTTTCTTTATGTTAAAACAATGTTTTAAACATTGTTTTCGCCCTGTGTAACATTTATCCTACTTGTGCTATAACAAGCCTAAAATAATAATTATATGTACAATAACATCCTAAGTAAGGAGTTTTTAAAGTAGAAATATGTTAATTTATGATTCTCATCACCACTCCAACCTAATTGTCACAACTTAAACGATAGGGTGTTATCCACATAATTATCTGTATAACCACATAAACATAATAAAATAACACACCAAACGATGTGATACAAAACAAAATCCCCCATCCTTGTTTCAAACTTCACTCACATCTATTGACATATGCACACTCTTGAAAAAAAATCAATACAAGTTCGACCTAACATACCAAAAGAACAAAACTTTGTTCCTACGACTCAGCAGTGGACTCTCTCACTAGCATGAACTTGAAAATAAACATTGTGAGGGTATAAACTAACCACTTTCTCAGTGAATGTATAACTCATAATTCATATGTCACATCATATCAACAGAATATGAATCAAAATATAACATTAATTCAATAACATAAATTCATCCCCATGGTTCACAATATGTGCATAACAACATGAATATCTGCCACAATTGCTAAGTATGTTACGCCACAAAGGCAATGTATCGTCTCATAGGCTCATGTAATGTATCGCCACTAAGGCTCATGAAATGTAAATGCATCACCTCTAAGGCTCATGAAATGCAAATGTATCACCACTAAGGCCCATGAAATGCAAATGCATCGCCTCTAAGACCTATGAAATGTAAACGCATCGCCATAAAGGCTCATAAAATATTCAATATAATCATAATATCCCAATAATACATGCTCAACATCGATTATGAGTTAGTACACCCACCTGGGGATCACCACGTTACCACACACTACTCTCTACTTAGAGTAACTGTATTTCATTTTGGCTCAGCTTTGGAACCTAACAAAAGTAAAAGGTTATCACCGATAACATAATAATTCAAAATAATGAATCTAATTCTATAACTTTATAATCCAATCCGATGGATTCTCATTAAATGCTATCAGTTACAACCTATTCAAATTTTAAGGTGATTGAATAATGTTTTACCGTAGATCATCACTAAACGAACTCATTATAACTATCGATTACCACCTTATGTAACACATCATTCTAAAATTATGATTAGTCGAAAACAATCCAAACTGGCCCTATAAACGTATTCAGAACACTGAAAAAATAAAAAATGACTATTCACATAGCTAGAAACTCATCTGATTGACCAATATTAAAATAGGGTACACGATAATTTCATATGCTCGACCACACTGGATAATTTCTAGTTTATGGCACACAACAGAAGCTGCGCGAATCAAATTCTCTGTTTTCAATTTCAACCTCGCACACAGTCGCATGACTCGCATGAAATGCAATATGTAAGAATTCAAATAACTCTTCAAAAATCAACTCAATTGTCTAATAATATTCTCAAATTTTCAAATTAAGTTCTCATCTTCACTTTCTGTTTCTACAATTTTAACTACCTTCTCAGACCCACTTTTAGCTAAATTCAATTGTTTCACAAATAAAATTATTGTTTAAGCACATAATTCTATACCCACATATTAGTATTCATTAATACCTAAATTTATTTCAAATAAAACTAATGATCAGAAATAAAACTAATTAAAGTTACTGCAAATTAGAGACCCACCTTCCAATTTTTGATTTTCTTTTCCCGCCTCTCTCTCTCTCTTTTCTTTATTTTTTTTCTTTCGTCTCTCTCTCGTCTCTATTTTTCCTTTCTTCTCCTTAAGCTATATATATATATATATATATATATATATTATTTGCTGAAAAGATAAGCCATCAATAAAATTAGCTTTTCAATAAGAAAAATTAGCATCAGTTCTTCCCATTACTTTAGTCAAAAATACATCTTTATACTATCTAAAATGTGATAAAGATACACATTTAAAATTTTGAATAAGATATCTATGGCTCTTAGTATTATTATTTACTGAATCAACAAAATGATATACAATTTCCTGAATTAGGGTATATATAATATCAAGTTTACTAAGCTCTTGCCCAACTTCATTTCTTTCCAATTTAATGGCTCCTAGGATTTCACTCATTTGATTATTAGTGATATAATTATCCCATCAACCTTTTAAGGCCCCCATAAAATCACATATGATCATTACGGCTATATCCTTTTCAGAATTACCATTAGTCTAACATGTAGTGGAATACATTATTATTTGATGCATAACACTTGTTATTTGATATTCATTCATTCCATCAATATTCCAACAATATATTTGACTTCTTGAATAATTTTGTTGGAAGTGATGAATATTTTCTTAAGATTTTAAAACATATTTGCAATATTATCAATATTTTCTTCATCTGATAAATATTCAGAAGCTTTGAGCATATTTATATTTAACCTTTTAACATTAAAATATACTGGTCCTAGACATAAACTAGTTTCTACGGCTCCCATTATGGATTTTTGTCAGTCTAGACATCTAGAATCATTTAATGTAGCCTGAATACAAGCATCAGTACCTAATAAGGTTAGAGGTTTAAATGCTACTGGCACTAAACCTAGATGTAAATATTTATATTTTTCTCTATGTCTAATAAAATCATGAGGATTTAAAAGACACGTAGTCTCATTATCTTGATTTATATTTAAAGTTTGTTCCATTGTTTTAACAGTCATACTGCTAATGAAATTGAACATACATTTCCTATATATAGTGTTAGGTGAAACAATAGGGATAGTCCACTTGTTTAATTGTTCTTGAATATCATTATATTCAATTAAATTCATATTTTTAATAGGATTTTCATTATCCTAAGATGAAGATCAATCTGTTAGCATGAGTCTTATTTGAGTTTTTTTTATATCATACTAAGATAACCTTGTAGATTTATAAAGTATAATTGTATCTATTTATCTTTTTATTAATAGACAATGAATTCTTTACAAAACAACTATGGACTCATTTATCAAAGATTCACAAGCCTTCATTGACCATTATTGCCTATATCCCTCATGGCATTCACGGCATAGGTCCAGCCAAACGCGACTTTAAGATGAATCATCCATGGTTGGTAAGTAAGAAATCTTATCCAAAAACAATTTCATAAATAAATACTTATACTAAGTAAATCATTACAGGGGATTACCTATGTATAATTCATACTAAATGCATAAACATTAATAATAAACATAATTTAAAAACTCAAAAATATACCTGATAGAGGCTAAAAGATGGATTTAAACGCCAATCATCTGAATTGATCCAACGATGGCTCTAATACCAAATAAGGCGGAAGACTATAAAACTAAAAAACTAAAAAACTTATTGAAACAAATAAGAAAGATTACAAGATTTAGAGAGAGAGAGAGAGAGTCTAGAACTTAGTCTGCCTTAACAAGAGTAAGGCATTCTCTTTATATAGAGGAGAAATATATCCTCTTATAAACATATGGCAGACAACATAATGTCTACTTTTACAAAAGATAAAACTTTAAACTATTCACTTTTTAAAAAATAAGAAAACAAATAGCTTTAATCATTACAAAAAGCCAAAGATATGGTTGTTGTGATCATAGTGGAGGAATATATTCCTTATGGTCTATCTTTAGAACAACGTCATTTATCTTCATTGAGAGATGCCCAAAAATTAGCTAACTGTCTCTCCTGAATATCCATATCTTTAGAGTAAATGTCCTCTTCTTCTTCATGCTCTTGACCTTCTCCAGCAATTATGCTTTCATCTCCATCTTTAATGGATCCCATTGATGAATCTTTCTTATTAAAAGATTGATTAATTTGATCCTTGAAAAATTGCATACATTTCTCATAAGATCCACTTCAGTTATATTGAGAAATTCAGATTTAATCTAGTCCTTTAAAAGATCAAAAGGATTTAAAGATGTCTTCATCAAGAAGGTTGATACTTCTTTATTGTTTATCTAGTACTGAGAAAAATATTCATTAGTTTTTTTGTTGATCTGTTCATAGAGATCAGTAATATCCTTTTTAAGAAAATTATTCCACCATCGAACCCAAAAAACTCTCTATAATGTAGGAATATATACACTTCAGTCATTTTAAATAATAAAGTCCCACTTCCATATCCATGGAACTCCGAATTCAATAAAGAATAAAACCATATTATGGTTATAAGGTAAATTATTATTTTCCCTAATATGAGGATGCCATACTTCCCAACGATGGTAAGCTTCCAGAATATTGAAAGGTAAAATATCCAGAACAGGCCCATATATGAGCCACCAGTCATAGAACCATGAAGGGATACCTCCTGTAGGTATTATCCTGTTGCATAGTTTAATAAACTATGTGCACTTGTTTTTCTTATTCTGATAAAGAAAAACGTCATAGAACCCCTTATGATAATCCCAATAATTGAATCTATAGGAAACATTATTAATATTCATGGTTTTGGAGCTTGTAAGATCAAAACCCCAAGTACTTGGTTTAATAATCTTCTTAATGATGCATTTACAATAAAATATAGTACTGGTTGCATCAATAGAAGATTCTCTTGTATGGTTAATATCCATACTATCTGTGTGGTTCATCACGGCTTCATAACATGCCCTCAGTTTGTCTGAATAAGACAAAGTTTGATATGGGGCTAATTATTTCAATCTGATTGCCCAATGATCATCTATAAGATGAATATCTTCCTGCTCAATATAGCAGATATGCATAGGAAACTTCTTGAATATATAATCCGAATTATCATCCTTAGTCACAATATTGGCTAATGTCTCTTTAGCAGACATGACTTCCTTTTGTTTCTGTTTAGAAGATGATCCAATATAAATACCTTTCTTGGTCACAATAGTAAAACCTTCATTATCCACATATATATTGGAACTGGAAGAAGATATTCTGCCTCTGCCTCTGCCTCTTCCTCTAGGGGTGTTACCCCTACCACCTCTATATGAGGAAGATGATGCCATCTGCACAATATAAAGAAAAGCAATATGCTTTTTGATTTTTTAATATACAATCTTTCAACCTGAGCCAGAAAGTTGTTTATTTGTTAAGTCAATAGATAAATATGATCTATTTTGAAATATCTTTCATTCATTATATCTGTAATACATAGTAAATGGATTTCATGTCTAATATCCTCAATCTACTTTAACTTTTTATTAATAAGTCTTCTATCTTTGTCACTTACCATAAAGATATAAAAGTAAAGCCAATATGCTTTAAAATGTTGTAATATATAACTTTTTTGCTTTAAGCCTCAAATTTGTTAACAAATTATTGTTAATAATAATTTCAATTTGATAACTGAAATAGTGATTAGATATATTTCTATGAGAGAGAAGATATATCTATCTATACTCAAGAATCTCGATTTCTCTCAGAATATTATTCAGCTTTCTAATATTTTTGTTGCTGATCATAGGAACCTTGTAAAAATTTCCTGGTAAGAAAATCAGGGAGAGAATTAGATTCTTGTTTAATATAATCTATTTCAAAATAAAAAAAAAATAGTTCAGCTTGCCATCTAGCAAATATTTATTTTGAGGCAAGGTTTTTAATATCTTTTTCAAAACCTATTTAACAGCGGAACAATCAACTCTTAATATATAAGTCTGATTTAATAAATCATCCTGAAATTTAAAAATACATTTTACAACAGATAACATTTCTTTTTTAATAGTACATTAATTTATTTGTGTGAATTTCCATATTCTTGAAGTAAAGTGTATAAACTCTTCCTTTTTAGATTTAGAATTAATTTGCTTTAAAATTTCTCCATAACCAATATTGGAATCATCAGTTTCAATAACCTTTTTTCAATTGATTTTAGCAAGAGATAAGCAAGGTAATTGTTTTACTTTCAATTTAATTTTTTGAACAACCTTGATATGCTCTTCTGTCCATGGAGATGAATCTTTTTTCAATCTAGAATATAAGATTGATGCATCTTGTGCAAGATTAGGATAATAATCAGAAATATAATTTAAACTTCCCAAAAATCTTTGAAGTTGAGTTTTATCCCTTATTTCATTAGAAAATTTAGAGGCAAATTCAATATTTCTATCAATAGGAATAATTTTTTCTTGATTGATATTATGTTCCAAAAATCTCACAGTTGTTTGAAATAATTTTATTTTTTGGGAAGATAATACCAAACTATTTCTTTTAATAACATCTTTTAATGTTCTTAAATGTTGAAGTGTTGATCAATATTATTTAAAAATATCAACACATTATCAATATATACAATTGAAAAATATAAATAAAAAAATATCATTCATAATATTATGAAATTCAAATAGAGTATTTTTTAGTCCAAATGGCATTACATTACATTCATAATATTCAATTAGAACAACAAAAGTAATTTTATATCTATCTGCTTCATTTATTTGAATCTATCAATATCCAGATTTTAAAACAAATTTAAAAAATATAGAAACAAAATTTAATCTGTCTAAAAGATTTTTTTTGTTAGGAATCGGATATCGAATCCATTTTAAAACAGAATTAAGAGGCTTATAGTTAATAACCAGCCTAAGAACTCCTCGTTCTTGTTCTGCCTTTTTATTTACGCCAAAAACTGTACAACTCCAAGGAGAAGTATTTTTTCTTGTAAGTTGTTTATCTAATAATATTTGAATTTCTTTTTGACAAAGATCGAAATAATCTTTTTTCATTTATGTAAGTCTTGCCTTGATTGGAATAAACCTGTCATCAAAATCAATTTCATATGGAAGAGAAATAATATATTTCTTTCTATCTCAAGAAGCATTTGGAATGTCACTACATACTTCATTATGAAATTGATGTAATAAAACGTTAATTTAATTTTTTATAGAAATATTCTGTAACCGGTCCTCAATAGAAATATTATAATTTTTTTTAGTAGAAAATTTATTTGTTGTTCTTTCAAAATTATTTGATCCTTAAGCTTATTTATAAGCTTATGATTAGGTTGAGTAATAAATATGAACACAATAGATTAATTCTGAACAGTAGAATATATACCAGAATTATCAACTTTTTCAATTGGCATAATCATAGATAAAAATGGAGTACCTAAGATTAGTTCTAGTGATGATAATTCCTTTACCAATAATAAAGTAGTGGGTAGGTACGCATATGTCACTATTACATATCTGATCATTATTCAATTTATATTTTATTTTTATATTTTTACCACTAGCATTAGACAAAGTCTGGGTGATTTTCTCAAAATATTACGTAGGTATTAAACTTTATTGAATGCAGTTCATATCTACACCACTATTTATTAATGCAATAGTATTTTCAATAGTAAATTCGTTATGAATGACTAAATCAACTCTCACATACCATTTAAGATATGGAATTTGATTTATCATTAATAAATGAGGAAAAGATTCATCTTTTTCTTCTTCCATTAAAGAATTTTGAACAATTATGTCCTTATCCTTATCATCTTTAAGATTTATTGGTTTAGAAGACTCATTAACTTTCATTCTTTTAAAAACTTTTGCCAAAGAATATCAATTTTCAATTATACCATTATCATTTATATTAATTATAGAATCATTATTTCTACTAGTTTCTCCTTGTATACAGGATTCTATTATTATTTTCTTTAATTTTTTATCAGAAATTTGTTCTATCATTTCTAAAATATTTTTCTGATCTTCTAATAATACATTTATACTAAGATTATTAACCTTTTCAAAAACTTTTAAAGGATTATTAGAAGTAGAACATACATAATTATTGTTTATGTTACTATCTTCATTACTATCACTAGAAGAATTATAATCTTCTAATTCATTTAATTCATCTCTAGAAGATATTTCTGGTTCTGACTCAAATTCAGAAGAACTACTATTAATAAATAGTTTTAATAATTTTAATTTTAAATCTTCTTCTATATCCAGGTTATTAATTTTTCATTTAATTTTATATTTTGATGAATAATGACCTGAACGTCCACATTTATAACATATTATGTCTTTTTTACTCTTACTCTTTTCTTGATTGGGTTTCTTATAAGAAGATTTTTTATAATATTCCTTAGAAGGATAAGAAGTTTTATTCTTATATTCTTTCTTAAGTTTTGATTTTTCATACAATTTTTTAGAAGTATATTTCTTTTCTTTGTGTTCTCTTTTATGAGATTTAGATGGATAAAATATGGGAATATCCATACGAAATTGATCACTAAATTAACCAAGCTCTTTTCTGTCAACCAATTTTTGATTCTTTATATGTTTTTGTAATTTTATTTCATTGCAAAGTTTCAAACCTTCTTTAATAATTGCAGCTATTAATTGACCATAAATATATAAGTCATAATTAATAACTGAATTATCTCCTCTTATTTGTTGTTTTACCTTTTCAGCAAATAAGTTGGGTAAGCTAATCAATAAATTTAGCTTTTCAATAAGCAAAATAAGCATCAGTTCTGTCCATTACTTTAGTTAAAAATACATCTTTATACCATCTAAAATGTGATGAAGATACACATTTTAAATTATGAAGAAGATATCTATAGCTCTTAGTATTATTATTTACAAAACCAACAAAATAATATACAATTGCCTGAATCAGGGTATATATAATATCAAGTTTACTAAGCTCTTGCCCTACTTCATTTTTCTCCAATTTAATGGCTCCTAGGATGTCACTCATTTGATTATTAGTGAGATAATTATCCCATCAACCTTTTAAGGCTCCCATAAAATCACATATGATCATTACGGCTATATACTTTTCAGAATTGCCATTAGTCTGACATGCAGTGGAATACATCATTATTTGATACATAACACCTATTATTTGATATTCATTCATTCCATCAATATTCCAACAATATATTTGACTTCCTGAATAATTTTGTTGGAAGTGATGAATATTTTCTTCAAATAATAAATCTTGAGGAGTGGGTCTAGGATAATAATGCCTAGAAGATCCACTATATCTTGCAAAATATTTTTGATTATATTCAATCTTATTCATATTAAGATTTTGAAATATATTTGCAATATTATCAATATTTTGTTCATCTGATAAATATTCAGAAGCTTTGAGTATATTTATATTTAGCCCTTTCATTAAATCTTGTAATCTTTCTTATTTGTACATCTTTTAATATTCTTAAATGTTTAAAGTGTCGATCAATATTATTTAAAAATTTCAACTCATCCTCAATATATACAATTGAAAAATCAGAATATGGATATATATATATATATATATATATAAGCAACAGAGAAAAGAACACGTATGCCCTGACTTAGTCAAATTAATTTGTAAAATTATACTTTATCCCTTCCAACTTTTAAGTAATTATATTATCTTATCTCAACTTAAATATCTTCTTTAATGTTATCTCAAAAATTTTGAATTTTTTAATTTAATTCCAAAATTTATTAAATGGCTTAAATTTAATTTCAACAATTCCTATAAGATCACAACCATTCATGAGTCCCACCTTACTCATCCCATCACTCACATAGGCACGTCACTAAACATCATAATTACTTATAAACGCTTGATAATATAGTAAAAATTAAATTCGGATCATTACACAACCATTCAAAATCATTGGATTATCTACTTTTTATTTTTATTTATTTTTTCTCACTCAATCCTTGATCCAAACATAACTTAAAGGCTTGCCCACGTGATTACCTAAATAAACCGTCCATTTACCAACTTCTATAATTGATTGTTCACATTTTTAGGTTTCTACCACCCATTGAAAAAATATATCGTATGGAACATCACTGAAAACAAAAAACATGTGAGGTTAGGAAACAAGTTGCTTCCCCAATTATTTTAGTACACGGCCAAGATTCAGCAAGAAAAGTGCTTTTCCCCATAAGCACACTTGCAACACCAATCACAAAAGGCCAATTGTACTGTGATTGACCTTGGAAACTCTCCAAAACAATCCACAAAACTTGTCCAGTCATGTGCGGAATGGGTCTGTTTCAGGGGATCCTCCAGGCACCGCTCGCTGTTCGATCTTCCGGTGGAGATCAAGCGGCGGAACACGGACGTGATCGTCAGAAGAGGGTACGTGGCATCTATCAAGTATGAGGCCTTAGGCGTTTATGACATATCCTCCGGTGAGGCTGTTGAGGCCTCTTGTGACCCGTGGTATGCCTCTCCTCACCAAGGGTTTTTGCGTCTCTCTCTCTCTCTCCAAAGTCGTGGTATTCTGCCGTATTTTCAATTAAGCGCTTCTACATGCACAGATATAGAACACGAATACAGACACAGGCCGATGCGTAGCTTCTACTGGTAGTACTAGTACAGAACGCGGATCTTAACACAGACCCTAAATACTACAAGAAAAAATGGTTTATACCTCCGGGACATGCCGACGCAAAAAGTCAATTGCTTTGCCATGGCAGGACTGGAGTCGCAAAAAGTTTTTTTCTTCGGGATTCTCCCGTGGCAAATCGTTTTGAAAGGTGAATCTGTTGCACATAGATTTATTTTCAATTTGGAGTGTTGATTCGATAAGAAAGAGAGAAAATTAATTTTTACTGAAAGCATCGCAAATGTTCATTCTGAAAAATTTTGTAATACTTTCCTCGGGAAAATTAAGTTGTTTCGACGTGGGAAAAATATTCCCCACCTCTTACTATTTTAAGTGGCGCATGTCGCCCTAACATTCATGACGTCATGGCTCTGGTACATTCCTAGTCACCGCGGCTCCGGTTATCAACAACGGAGTTCCACTTCGCCTACACATACACGGGTCCCTCCAGATCGCCATAGGGAGAGGTCATTTATATCGTCGGGTCAGAGATCTTCTCCACGAGGACTTGTCCTCCAAAAGGACTCTATTTCTATTAAAAGTTTATTATCATAAGACTCCTTCTCCATCAGTCCTCCACCTGATTAGAGTCCACCTCCGTGAAAATTCCACCTCTACAAGAGAACTATCTCCATTAGACTGCAGCTCCATCACGACGCCTATAATTGCGGATTATTCTCTAATTGGCAGCCTCCTATGTTATCTCCGATATTTTTGAGATATCCTCCCATACTTATCCTTCTGAGAAACTCGCCATGATCCACTTACACGGCTCATTACTCCATCTATATAAAGGTCGCTCCCCCATTACAAAAAGGTACGCTCAACACAGGCACCACAGACACTTTTACTATTGTGCTCGCCCATATTGCCTATAATTATCTCTTAATCGCCTTGGTCTGATTCACACGTCGGAAGGGTTTTGAGTGGCCTCACCCCGGCCGATCACGTTTGTTCAGTACTGCGCAGGTCACCCCAGCTTATGCCGAGGTCCAAGGCCAAGGCCAAGGAGCAATTCTGACTATTGGTTACTCTCCCAGATTTTTACCACAATAGCTAGGCGCCATCTGTGGGAACGATAGTTCTCAACTTTCTATGCACCTGCGCAGCCGCTGGTTACCCAGATAAAGTGTCAGCAGCCCTTTAGATAACAGAGCTCATCCTATGGCCAACACTAGCCAAGCTCCGGATCTAGAAGGCCTTCACCATGAGATACACGGTATGGCCGAACAGATGAGAATCATAAACGAGAATAATGCCCGCTTAATACAACACCTTGCCGCAATTAATCTGCCACCTCCTCCTCCAGCACCTCCTCGCCGCTCTCATCTATCGGGTAACAATGAATCCCATAGCCACCATAGAATAGGAAGGGATAGGCGGCGACATTCTCCTAGTCCCCACCCCCGACGAGAAATGAGCTACTCTTCATTAGAATCACGATCATCCAGCAAAACTCCGGAGCTAGAGGGCGAGGAGGCTAGGAGAGGAAGGTCTCCTCGTCGGACAGATTAAGTACCTAGGCGCTGAGATAATTCTACATTCCATAAGATTAAGGATCTGGATGCTCGCCTTGATGCCATCAATACATGGACCAGCGCTCTAGTAATTATAGATGCTTTGATCAGACAAACTGAGTCACCTTTCACGCCAAGAATAATAAGAGCCAGGGTGTCGTCCAAGTTCAAGCTACTTACTCAGCTCAGAATTTATGAAGGAAAAATTGACCCAATGGATCATCTGAAGTCGTACAAGAATTTGATGTCGCTTTAAGGATACTCTGACGAAATCATGTGCAAGGCTTTTTTCGCCACACTAAAGGGGTCGGCGAGATCGTGGTTCTGGAAATTATCTCCTGGAACCATCGACTCCTTTGGCAATCTGAGTAGGCTCTTCGTCGCCAACTTCATGAGCTGCAGAGTCAGGCAGAAAAATGTTTCTCACCTCTTCACCATTGACCAAAAGGAAATGGAGAACTTGAAAGATTATGTGAAAAGGTTTAACCAAGCTGTGTTGGAAGTTGAAGATCCCAGTGACAAGGTAGTGGTATTGGCCATGATGGAAGAACTTCGCCATGGTCCATTATTTGACTCCCTATCCAAAAACATCCCAGAAACTTTATCCGTTCTTCAAAGCAAAGCTGATAAGTATATCGCCGCGAAAGAATTAGCCGAGGCGAAGAGGGAAAAATGATCATAAGAGAAAGGAATCTGACACAAGGCAATCTGATTACAGGGACAAAACAAGGAACAAGAAGCCTGACCGAGATTCGAGACGAACCAGGGAAAGGCGACCCCGTACTCCACCTCACCGCTCAGAATTGATATTACCTCCCCTCAACGCTCCTATCGCCCAAGTACTTACAGAAATTAATCATGAGGAATTCATCAAATGGCCTGCAAAAATCAAAATTGATCCTCGGAACAAGAACAAGAACAAGTATTGTGAGTTCCACCGAGACCATGGACATAACACAGAAGATTGCTTCCATCTAAAAGAAAAATAGCTGACCTTATTAAAAGGGGATATCTGAGGAAGTATGTTGTTGATCGCCCACCACCAAACTCGCCAAAAAGGAGATATGGCGACAACAGACCAACCGCTAGTGATGTACAAGTGATCCATGGCGAATTTGGATTTGGAGGATGTTCAAGTTTGTCCAGGAAAAGGCATGCTAGGAGCGCCAGTGGGCGGGCTGAAGAAATATGTAACCTCTCCTCGCCAATGATTGACATTCACCCGCCTATCACCTTCAACAATGATGATCTGAGGGGTCTGCACCTCCCTTATGATGACGCCTTGGTTGTTTCAGCCATCATCGTCAATTTCAATGTTCAAAGGATCTTGGTTGATAATGGGAGTTCGGCAGTTATCCTGTTCATCTCAGCATTTGAAAAAATAAAGATAGGACTCGACAAGCTGCACCCCTTCCATACTCCCTTGGTAGGCTTCAAACAGAAGGTGACACATCCGCTCAGATGGATTAAGTTACCAGTAACCTTGGAGATAGAGCCTCAGCAAACCACTATTTGACAAGACTTCATCGTGGTAGATTGTCCTTCACCCTACAACGCGATTTTAGGTTGCACAACTTTAGGAGGAACCAAGGCAATCACCTCAACCTACCAGAGAATGGCAAGGCAATGTTTCATTTCGGCTATGAAGGCTGATACCTCCCCAGCCCCAAATGTCTAATAGAAATTACAGATCGACGATGGCAAGATGGAACCTTTGAGGGACGAGGTGGAACAGGTTATCTTTCTATACCCCCGAGAAACAAAAAAAACAAATCCCTTGAAGAAGTTTCTCTGATCTCCATACACCCAGAATATCCTAATCACCACGTTATGATCGGAACCAAACTTACTAACGAACTACGTTGTGCTTTAGTAGAATTCTTGAAGAAAAACTTTGACGTCTTCGCCTGGTCACAGGGCAATGTCCCGGGTATTGATCCTCAAGTCTCCATGCACAAATTATTCACTAACCCCGAACATCCTCTAGTTCACCAAAAAAAAAAAAGAAATTCGCCCCCGAGCAACTGAAAGTTATTGAAGAAGAAATGGCCAAGCTCATCAAAGCCAATGTTATTAAAGAAGCCCATTACCCATAATGGCTAGCCAACGTCGTCGTCGCCCCTAAGGAGGAGAAAAATGAAGAGTATGCGTTGATTTCACTGATCTCAACAAGGTGAGCCCAAAAGATTGTTTTTCCTTTGCCAAAGATTGACTTAATAGTTGACGCCACGTCCAGGCATGAGCTCCTTAGCTTTATGGATGCCTTCTTTAGTTATCACCAGATCAAAATGTTCTCCCCCCCCCCCCCGATGTGAAAAAGACTTCCTTTATTACAGAACGAGAATTATACTGCTACAAGGTCATGCCGTTTGGGTTAAAGAATGCTAAAGCAACATACCAGAGATTAGTAAACAAGATGTTCAAGGAACTGATTGGGAAGACCATGGTCATCGCCCACCTTGAAGAAACATTTGACATTCTGAGAAAATATTGGATGATGTTAAATCTTTCCAAGTGCATCTTTGGTGTATCATCTGGAAAGTTCTAAGATTTTTGATGACCAAACGTGGGATTAAAGCAAACCCGGATCAAATTCAGGCTCTTCTCGGGATGAGCTTGTAGTTAACTGGGCGAATTGTTGCCCTTAATAGATTTGTTTCCAAATCGGCCGATAGATGCCTACCATTCTTCAAAATCTTGAGGAAGAATCAAGATTTTCAGTGGACAGAAGAATCGAAAAGAGCGTTCCAATAGCTCAAGGAGTATCTCGGCTCGCCACTCTTGCTTCCTATTCTAACCACGAGCGAAGAACTCTTTGTGTACCTATCCATCTCGCCAATCGCGGTAAGTGTCATGCTTATCTGAGAAGAGGACCGAGTTCAAAAACTTATGTATTATGTTAGCAAGGTCTTGATGGGTGCTGAGAATAGATATTTGAAGATAGAAAAACTCGCTTATGCCTTTTTGATTACCGCCAGAAAACTTCGCCATTATTTTTAAGTTCATCACATTACTGTGCTGATTGATCAACCTTTAAAGCAAATTCTCAAACAACCAGACCCTCAAGAAGGCATCTGAAATGGTCTATCGAGCTGAGTGAATTCTATATCGATTACAAACCAAGAATGACAATAAAGACCTAAGCCTTAGCTGATTTTGTGGCTGAATCCACTCATAAAACTTATCCAGAACTAGATTTGACTCCCCTAGAGAAAGAAACTCCAACACTACGGAGTTCGGATGAGGATCTACGGAGCTCGAACGAGGATCTTGGAAAATGGATGTTATTTGTAGATGGATCTTCTAATCAGCATAGTTGTAGTGCAGGGCTTGTCCTTCAAACTCCGTCAGGAGACAGATGGAGTATGTTATACGAATTGGGTTTAAAGCCACCAATAACGAAGCCGAATATGAAGCTCTTCTCGCCGGATTAAGGGTCACCACAGGATTAGGAGTAGATTCCATGGATGGCTTTAGTGATTTACAGCTGGTAGTAAACCAAGTCCAAGGAGATTACCTCGCCAAAGACACGCAGATGGCAGCCTATTTGGACGAATTCAAAATTATGTCTAACAAAATCAAAGACTTCACCATTCGCCAAACCCCCAGAGAAGAGAATAAAAAGGCTGATGCTCTGGCCAACCTCGCTTCCACATTTGATTTTATATCAGATAGAAGTATACCTCTAGAATTTCTACCCAATCCAAGTATTGATATCACCAAACCAGTATGTCCGGTGGAGGCAAACCCAACATGGATGGATAAAATCATCGCTTATCTCCAACATGGCACACTACCAACTAATAAACTCCAAGATCGTCGGATCCAATACAGGTCTGCAAGGTTCTGCAATCTTCATGGAATTTTATATAAACCATCGTTTTTAGGTCCCCTTCTGAGATGCCTTCGACCTGATGAAGCTGATTACGTGATGAGGGAGATTCATGAGGGCATCTGTGAAAATCATTCGGGGGCAAGGTCAGTAGTAAGAAAAGCAATCTGATAAGGCTACTTTTGGCCTCAAATGGCGCATGATGCAGTGACATACACAAGAAAGTGTGACAAATGCCAAAGATTTGCTCCGGTGAGCCACCTCTCTCATACTGAGATGATGTCAATGACTAGCCCATGACCCTTTTCTCAATGGGGAATTGACATACTTAGACCTTTGCCTCAAGCTCCATTATAGAGAAAGTTTTTTATCGTTGCCATTGATTACTTCACTAAGTGGATAGAGGCAGAGCCTCTCGCCAAGATCACTAAGAAAAATACAAGGAATTTTGTATGGAAAAGTATCGTTTGACGATTTGGGATTCCCAAGGTTCTCATCTTGGACAACTCCAGGCAATAACAATGATGGATTTAGAAAATTTTGCTTAAACCTCACCATCTTGCATCATTTCTCCTTGCCAAGTCATCCCTAAACTAATGGCCAAGTTGAAGTTACCAACAGGACCATCTTAAGGAATCTAAATACAAGGCTAGAGAAATCCAAAAGCAAATGGGTAGAAGACCTGCCAAGCATACTTTGGGCATACCATACAACGAGAAGGATTCTTACGGGCGAGACACCTTACTCCATGGGACAAAATCGGTTATACCTGTCGAGATCGGAATGCCAAGCTTCAGGACCTCAAATTTTAACAAGAAGAACAATGAAATCAAATTAAGACTCAACCTTGACCTTCTTGAAGAAAAAAGGGAGCAATCAAGAATACGCCAAGCAGCCTACAAGCACCAGGTCGCCAAGTATTATAACCAGAGAGTCAAATATAGATCCTTTCTACTTAGCGATCTGGTCCTAAGAAAGGTCGCCCTACATACTAAAGAGCCAAACACAGGAAAGCTAGGCCCAACATGGGAAGACCCTTATAAGGTCGTCAAGATATCTAGACCAGGGACTTATTGGCTTGAAGACATGAACGGGAAAGCACTTCCTCATCCTTGGAATGCCGAGCATTTGAAAAAATATTACCAATAATACATCTGGCCGCCATAACAATTAGATCGCCTGAGCGATGCAATTGTAATAATCGCTAATTTATTCCAAGTAATAAAATTTATCTGGTTTATTTTAATCGTCACTGTTCGTCGATATATCACCAATTGAAGGTTTTATATCGCCAAAATCAAGAACGCCAGTTTGTTATAAAACGACGGACGGAGGCATCTTGATCACCAATATGGATGTCGCCGAAATTAAGATCGTCAGTTCGTTATAAAATGACAGAGGCATCTTGTTCGCCATCGCAGATATCGCCAATATGGATATCGCCAAAATCAAGATCGCCAGTTCATTACAAAACGACGGAGGCATCTTGATCGCCAATGTGGATGTCGCCAAAATCAAGATCGCCATTTCGTTACAAAATGACGGAGGCATCTTGATCGCCAATGTGGATGTCGCCAAAATTAGGATCGCTAGTTCGTTATAAAACGACGGAGGCATCTTGATCGCCATCACGGATTTCATCATTGTGGAGGTCGCCATTATCAGGTCGCCTTATAATTTTTAAAATTGACTTACATCGCCATATTTTCGAATTTGTTATCGCCATCATAGAGGTCGCCACAATCAAGGGTGCCCTTTTATTGCGAATGTATATGGTCGTCAGTCGTCAGTCGCCTACTTGGCTAATCATTTCACCGTTTCAATTATCAAACTTATTCATGCAAAGTGTTAGGAAATTGATACCAGTACGAATAAAAATTGCACTTGTAAAATGCTCATTCATTAAAGATGGGTTACACATCACCATTACAAAAATATATATATATATATATATATATATATATATATATGTTCAGGAGGGAAGGGGATTAGTATCGCCTTTATCCTTCTCGCCAGTCTCCTCGATCACCCCCTCCCCTTCTTCGTCCTTATCTTTCTCGACGAGCAAATCATGATCGAGACCCATGCTTTCCAAATCAATGGCAAGTTCGGGGTGAAGGCGACGAAGTTGCCGCTTATAGAAATCAAATCCTTTGCCAAAGTACTTTGAGGCAACATCTTCAACTGCCCTCAAAAAATCCGACGAAGATTTGAACTCTTCCACAACAAATTTTTTAGCTCGGGTCACGGCTTCCCTTAACTCCACCACCAAAACCCCCGACTTCTTCACCTTGTCGGCAAGAGTATCTCTTTCATCTTTTAATTTAGCGAACTCGTCGCTAACTTGTTGCTCTCGAGCTTGGGCCTCAGCTAACTGCCGCTCCAGATCGCAAGACAACATATGGAGGCGAGAAACTTCATTTTCCAAAGAGGCAGCTCGCGCTTGTTAGAGAGATGTCTCTTCTATAGTTTTCCTACTCTGAACTGCCAAGGAGGATCCAAGCACAAGCGCCTGCTACAAATAAATCTTTAGATCAACCCGAGCAAAATGAGTATAGAATTGAGACAGGACCTGGCCGAGGACATAGAAAAATTTGGTGGTCGTCTAGCCCAAAGATAGCTGTCCACTATTTCCTGGTCAA
Organism: Actinidia arguta var. hypoleuca; assembly: GCA_030159115.1. Lineage (NCBI taxonomy): Eukaryota > Viridiplantae > Streptophyta > Magnoliopsida > Ericales > Actinidiaceae > Actinidia > Actinidia arguta. Next base: position 12,073,087 of record BRYE01000009.1, on the reverse strand, counting down.
TAGGAGGAATCACTCCTCGAAGAATCTTCTCGGCTATGGAGGGGCTGCTAAGAATGGAAGCCCCAAGACTGAGGACAGTCCCCAAGGATGGCGAGCTCCCCTCCCCAGGCTTCGAAAAAGTGGTGGCCCTTAGACATTCAGCAGGCCTGGTTGCCTTTTTTCTAGGCTCGGGTGCAATGGCGAGCTCCTTCCCTTTGGGGATATATCCAAGTTTATCCTTCTTTCTAGACAAGCTGGAGGGATCATCCCTTGAACGTTTTTCTCCAATTACCACCCTCTTAATAGGAGTAGACTTTTTCACCGAGCTTTCACATTTGGCTTTCTCCATTTTTTTGCCAAGCTTGTTGAGGCTTATTCTCTTTAACATAGCTGCAAAGTAACGCACGAATATCAGATACGAAACTACAAACGATAAGAATAGACAAGAATCTATACCATCCTATTTAAGCTCGCGAGGTAGCCTGGAATCCAATCAAGATTCCGATGTCGGGTCCGAGTTTGATCCCGGGACAGTCGGTGAAATGTATAAAGTGGGATCTCAAACTTTTCTCCCTGACCATCTTAGCAAGGTTAGATCAGGGATATGAGGTAGAATCCTCTTCAGTTCCTGCCTAAAGGTTGTCTCGCTGGATGTGTTCACCATAGCAAGGGCGAGACTTACCCGTATCGCCCGACGATGTTGATGTTCCACGTCCAGGTCGCTTTTCACCCTTAGTCCCAGATGTCGTAGGCCTAGGAGAACCAAAAAACAGTCGAAATGATTTCGATCTGAGGAGCATGGGGACTAAAAAATGCCCTTGTTGCTCCACCAATTTGAAAATCTCATCAAACAGTTCCTGCTCGTTTTCTTATAACCTGGGCAGGTCATT
>BRYE01000009.1:12054718-12057218 GCA_030159115.1 Actinidia arguta var. hypoleuca | reverse complement strand
AATTTATGACAAAATTTTATTATTTCTTTTACTCCCACCTCCAAAAATTTTTTATCTCAAAATTGTTTTTATGATCTATATTTTTTTCTTTTATTAAAAATATAAGGTGAGAGTAAAAGAAATTATAAAATTTTATCATAATTTTTTTATATATATTTTGATCCATTTTTTTTTCTTTTACAAAAAATCTAAATTTTTTCTCAAACTACTAAAAAATGCATTATTAATTTTCAAGTATAATCTCAAATAATAAATCTGAATTTTTCTCTTTAGTGTTTTAAAAAAAAATTATGTTAATTAGTTTTGCATTAAATTTTATAAATTGAAAAAGATTTACAAAAAAATATTATAAATTTTGATCCATATTTTTTTATATATAAAAAATTTGAGGTGGGAGAAAGAAATTATAAAAATTTATCATAAATTTTTTTTTATATAGAAATTCAGCAGTTGAAAGTAAAAGAAAATAAAAATTTTGATCAAATGTTTTTAATAAATAATTTAGAGGTGATATTTTTTAATAAATTTTCGTACACAATAAGTGAGAGAGAGAGAGAGAGAGAGAGAGAGAGAGAGAGAGAGAGAGAGAGAGAGGAGGGATAAACTTGGCCAAAAAAAATTTTAACCGTCCCATCACCCCACACCTCCTGTCAGGGGTGGAAAAAATGGATCTCTCAACTAAAATTTAAAAATTACATCAAGCCAAATTGTTAATAACCAGCTATACCCTACCCTCCATTAATCCCAAAAATTAGTTTCGACCATGATAATCTTGGGCATGTAGCAATGCTACAATAAATGCAAATTTGTAACAAGTGTCTTTGTGATTACACAAGAGTTTTGTTAGTGATAATATATTTTGTAAGGTGCACAATGCATTCTCACATTTATTGAGATCTATATTTTTTTAGATTCAACCAGATATGAGATATGAGTTTACACCGCACAAAATGCAGTGCATTCATTTTTTTATGAAAAAACATTTTGTGAAGGTAAAATATTTTTCCCACCCCTGTGTCAGAGGGGGTGTGGGGATGGGACGTTTTTTGACCATTTTGGTTATATTTATCCTCTCTCTTGTCCATTATACCATCTTTTTATTATTTATTATCAAAAATTTGATCAAAATTTTATAATTTTTTTTATTTTTTGTAATACCATCTCTTGTTTATTTATTACAAAAAAATTTATCAATTTTTTTGTTAATTTTTAAATTTTATTTTTGAATACCATTTCTTGGTTATTTATTACACAAAAATTGATCAAATTTTTATTTTAATTTTAAAAAAAAAATAATTACATCTATTGGTTATTTATTACAAAAAAAATTGATTAAAATTTTATAATTTTTTTTTACTTTCACATTTCGAATGTTTATATAAATTTTTTAAACAGATAAGAATTTATTTTAAAAAAAAATTTGTAATACCATCTATTCTTCCGGGTTTTGTTTAAAATTTTTAAACACTTAAAATTTTTTAGTAGTTTTATTTGTCATAAAAATACAGAAGAAAAATAATAACTTTTAACATATCAATATAGTAGTCAATTCTATATTACATAAGAACATAATTTCTAATCAATATCTCCTCCAAACTCTCCTCCAATGGCATTCGGTCCTCCATCCATTATTTTTGATCACAAATTCATTCGTACTATATAACTATCAACCCATCCCCTAGCTTCGATTGATACATATTGCCGCCACCACAATGAGATGGGTGCTACAGGGTAATTAGGGCGTAAGAAAATTTGGACGAAGTGATTGCCTCTAATACGAGCAATAGCTATTTCACGACGATCCTTGAACCGGAATTGGGGGTGATCTCAACAGTAAGTGAGTAAAATAACCCGAATAATATGTGTCAAACGTGTGCAGTACAAGGTTATACCTTGATGCAATGACAACCCAATGCCATAGAGTCCATCCAATATACTTGTGGTGTTGTAGGTGCGAACCAAGCAAGTGAATGTAGAAGAGTGTTTACATAATTGTACTCCGGATAAAGCACATTGTATAGTTCTATAATTTTCTAAATCTCTTCGATCAGGTTGATCCGTACCTGTGTTCAATTGTCTTCGCCATATCCTACTTGCACTGCTATCGCCCTGAATTCACAATGACCATTAGCTTGGACGTCAACAGTGTAACTAATGAAATCCTGATAAGTCTCAGATAATTCCTGAATGAAGGGATCGAAGATGGCTGAAGCTGGAGATTGATTTTTTACGAACTCTCGATTTTGCAGTCGGTATAGTGACTAGTGTATCTGGAGTTGAGTTAGATGCACCCTAGATCCTAAAGAATATGACTCTAGTATAGAAGGTATACGGCGTCTACTTCGCTCATTTTTGCTTGTCGATCGACCTCTGTGTTCTGTGTTATACGCCGGGGATCGAACTATACTATGAGATAGATCTGTCATATCGATAATCCTGTTTATCATATTATCTCGCGTAGATTGATCCATCCCTTGTAACAGTTGAAGAATCTCTGATG
>BRYE01000009.1:12042218-12044718 GCA_030159115.1 Actinidia arguta var. hypoleuca | reverse complement strand
CATGAAAATGAAAAGATGGAGTTATGTTCATGTGTTACATTTGTGAATTATATTTGGATATATCTCTCAAGGTGACATTACACATTGCTAACGTCACATTGCATCCACAACACTATTAAGTCTATAATATTCAAATATGATACAGTAATGTGTTCAACATAAATTAAAAAGAAATAATATTCAACAATAATGGGAGGGGATTCATAAGGTTCTCAAAAAATAAATTTCGTTCAAATTATTTTTTATTCATAAACAAAAAACAAAAGTTATAACAAACATTTTATACAACGCATTAATATTTAATTTAAAAATTATTATTTAAATTGTACTTTTCAGGTCTCTCTCTATCTTCTTTTCATTCTACTTTTTACGAAGGGAGCGTAAGTGATTAAAAATGAGTTCCAACACCATTTTTTTCTTAATTATACTCTCCCGTAAACAAATGGCCATCCGTGGTTGTGAATCTTCCGACAATGATTTTCCAAGAAATTATTCAGTGCCTTGGACAATTTCTTCTAAAATTCTTCGGTTTTAGAGTTACCCAAATAATAAGGGGTTAACATTCACCACACAATAATAGTACTAGTACGTGTCTAAGTCCGTCTAATTAATAAACAGGCGTAATCTTATACATATAAATGTGTAATCTCGAGGAGCTCCAAGAGGCTGACACTGATAATTTAATAATGATTTTCAAGGATAAAGATTTTTGCATTCCCCCCTCTTTTTTTTTATCAAGTGCACTATCCATTTTTTTTATTTATTATGCAACATTTGATTAAATATCCAAACTACTCCATCAAAGAAAAAAAGAAGAAAAAGTATAATGGTACATATGGAGAGGGGTAATTTTGATAATTAATAAAAGTGTTTAGTGCTTTATTATAACTTAATAAATAAAAATAAAATATAGAGCATATTTGGTGAAAAGTATAGTACATAAATTCTCACTCTTTTCCAATCTTTTAAGCATTAAAACGTAAAATGAAAAATTGAAAAGAAAAAAAAAAGATAGCATATATCGTGACACCGTTTCAATTTAGTTGCATAGTTCCCATCTTAACTACATTATATAGATTTTACTCATAAAAATGATTTAAATTTGATTGGTACAATTTTAACTACAAAAACAAAACAAAACATTTTAGTACTATTAGTTTTGGAAACCGTAAAGACACTTTGCACTTGTAAAATATAATTAGTTTATTTTATAGTGATCTTAAAAAACGTAGTGAATAAAACTCTTGAGAGTATTCTGATCATAAATTCACCTCATGATATATGCTATAAGACCACGTTTGGGATAAGAAAAATCAAAAATTTTAAAATAGGTTAAAAAAATCATTCCAAATAAACTTCCACAAGCTAAAGTTACTGATCAAGTATTTGTTCTAATCAATTGTGATCGACTACATGAATTTTTTTACGTTATTAAGCCCTATCAAATGTCTCGTGTTAATTCATAATAAGATTCATAAATAAGAGATTTCATAAAATTTTTGGTGTAATGTCTATCTACCGAACGCACAATTCTCCTCTTTTATTCAGATTAGGGACTGACTGTGTTACGAACATAACACATGCAGAGTTAGATGGTGTTTGGTATAACTGAACTTATATATTAGAACTGCTTATTTTAAAGTATAAGCCGAAAAGTTTCAAAATAAAACTTTCTATGATCAATTTTTTTAAAAAAATTATAGGTTGTTTTGAGTCATAAACAGAAGCAAAAGTTGTACCAAAATAGAAACTGCAGCTTATAAGCTCTGCCGAACATGCACTCAAGTTCTCATACATTCTCTCAAAATAAAATTACTCCAAAGAATCTTAAAAGAGCAAAAAAAAAAAAAAAAAAAAATATATATATATATATATATATATATATATATATAATTTAATATTTTTGACTTTATCTTATTAAGAGAAATTAAAAAAGTATAAAATTTTAATCAAATAATAAAAAAATTCACTAAAAAATAAAAATTAAAACAGGAAAAAGAACGTAACAAAACCACTACCTAAACTGGCGTGTCTTCTACCAATTCGTGCGCCTAATTTTCTGCATAAAATTTACCGCCCTAATATATGTAGTATCTAGGATCTACCAATTCTTTATTTTATTCTCCTAAAATCTTCTCATTAATTAATTAATTAATATATCCCCAAACCTTATCAATTGTTCTGTTGTAAAGCCACCTTCAAAACGTGCCAAAACGGCACTTCTCTCTCCTTGTATCAGAGCTAGTAATTGTCCGTGCCCACGAAAATTACAAAAAAAAAATACCTCTTAGGCGTTGAATTAAAAAAAATATTATTATTTTCTTTTTATTAGAGGAGTCCGAAAATATAAAACAATTAATCTAATTTGAAAAAAAGTACTAAAAGTGAAAAAAAAATATTTTAGATAATTTTTCGTCTTTAGTAAATAGTTTTTCAAATTAGATGAAAATATTCAGACTCCTATTGCTAAGAGGAACAAAAAAAATATAAATTTTTGATT
>BRYE01000009.1:12032218-12034718 GCA_030159115.1 Actinidia arguta var. hypoleuca | reverse complement strand
TATTGATAAACTGATGCATGTCCTGTTTTGTTATTTTTCTTTCTTGAAACACTTTCATGCTACTTGGTGTAGTTATTTTAATGAGGAAACAAGAAATTGAAGAAAGAAAAATAGAGCTACTGCACAAAGAACACAAAGGATTTATGCTGTTGCCCTAAAGTCTACATCCAAGGGCGAGAACAGCAGAGAAATCGCACTATGAAAGAGGAGAATACAATGAGCCAGCTATGTCCTGTAACTCTCATCTAAAACCTAGGGGCCGCTAAATAACTTTTACATTACATCACGAATCGAGTCGAAAGATACCCTAGACCTCGATATTTTTCTACTACTGGAGTTGTGCAGGTCGTGAATGGGATTGGAATATAACCCGGATTGAATTCGAAACTCGCATTATTTATATTCAGCGCAGAAGGATTCGGAGCTTTTTATTAAAGCTTTTTACTATTTTTATTTTACTGCAAACTGGAAGCTGAAAGTGATATCTATACCCTTGTTGCGTGAATATAACAAAGAAAGTAATGATAGATAGACCATTCTTTCTGCATATAAGGGGAGGATCCTTTCCCTCTATACAGGAGGGGGGCTCAGGATAAATTTTATTCCATTTTGATGTTAAAGTAGGAATCACTATTGTGATTGAAATAAAACTCATCCTCGCGATTAGGTGGAATTCTACTCTTATGATAATCGTATATTGATTTCATCATCTTGTATGTCCAGAAAATGTCCATATATAAGGATCCTGAATAATGGATGTTTCTTTTATTTGTTCAATCTCTCAATCTGTTGTATTCCGAAGACTCGTTACCAAGTGCATTCAAATGATCTATGGAGTCTGGATTGATCAGAAAATCCGTTCTATAGACTGCCAAGGCATAGAAATGTCCTCTTATCATTACCAACACTATGACGAGCACTTATTTCAGCTACAAAGCCACTTGCCCCTAATGTCCCAACATGGTCTCGATGCTACACCAGAGAGACAGAGAGAGAGAGAGAGAGAGAGAGAGATATCTTTGAAATCAAGTTTGTTGCTTTAAAAGAGGATAAAATACTTCAAATTACAATAGTAATGTCATAATGGCGACAATTCTAATTCGAACTGAGGAGCGAAATCTAGCATACTTTATAGGAGAATCAAGCTTCTGCGATTGGGATAGTCTAGTAACCCGTGCAATAGGCCCTCCCTAGGACACAACAACTCGGGAGTTCTGATCAACTCTGCAGAAGAATAGGAGCCCATAGCTCCAGCACAAGAACAGCTTTTCTTTGGCCAAAAAATCCAATGCAAACATGGAAGAGGAAGACAATAAGAAAGAAGAAGAGCCTTTTCCCTTTTTTGTTTGTCGTTCTTTTTTCCCTCACCTGGTTTCTGAATGTCCTGGTTGAACGATTTATATAACTCTCAAAGAAAACTACACCACATTGAATTTTTCAATGGCCTGGAGCTCTCAACTGATGTTTTGTGGAGTCAAGCCTGACCCCAAATGGGTCGTTGGAAAGGCTCATTAATAGTTATCTGGGAAAGTGTACTTAAATTGTAGAGTAGCTGTAGCATCACTCCGAGGAAAAAGGATATTATTTGCCTCAGCGTTTACCACCGAAGCGTAAAAGTAGTAGTGTTTTTTTTTTGACCTTTTGCGTCAGCTAACTGGCCATAATAAGCTTTTGACATAAAAGGACTTTTTTGCACATAATAGTCCCAAGACATTGACCCTCTTGATTAGCTAGCTTGACATAAAAGAAAAAGATGGATCCACATCCCACTTGTAAATAAATGGCAATCTTTTTGAATTAGAGTGAGCTCATCAAGGAAGAAAATTGTTATGATCCATAGCTCACTAAAAAAATATAAAACAAATTAAAATGGGCATCCTTTGAATTAGAGCTAGCAAAGATGTTTGGATGACTCAATTTAAAACTAGTTAAAAATGTTATAGCAAAGATGTTTGGATGACTTCACTAGTGGAAGCCATTTTCTTTTACATAAGAAAAAAATTCATTTGGTTTAGTAGTTGTGTAGTAGCTAGCTGTGACTGTGAGGATAATGGAATTTGTATGACTTCACTCGTGTTTTGTACATGATCGTGTTTAACCAACTGTTTGTCCTCCTTTTTTGTCAAAAGACTACCCCCCTACATTGATTGCCATTCTTCTCATGGTTTTGTAGTTATTTCTTCTCTTCTTCTATTTCTTCTTGCTTGCACCGCCATGTATGATGTATATGACCAAAGAGAGGTGATCCTCTCACACCCCGACAGCCCCACTCTCCCTTGTCTCCCTCCGAATTTATCAAAATGTCTCCCACTGCTCTCTTTCTTTCTCTCTCACACATTCCAACCCCCTTACTGCTCTCTCTCTCTCTCTTCAATTTTTTGTATTTTTTTTGTATTTTTTATTATTATTATTTTTTTTTAATTTTTTTCCAGTATTTTTTAGTTTATTTTTTTTCATTATTTTTTTCTTTTTTTTAATCAGTTTTTTTTATATTTTATCA
>BRYE01000009.1:12017218-12019718 GCA_030159115.1 Actinidia arguta var. hypoleuca | reverse complement strand
GCAGTGTACATGTCAGATACCTCAGGAGATTCTAGTGTAATTTACCCACAATTTTAATAGTTTTGAATCAAAGATCAAAATTTTCCCTTGTTGAAGGTGGCCAACTTCTCCGTATGCCACTTGTGGCTCTTTTGGGGTGCCACTTCCAACTGTCAATTCCATACCAAATGCAATCTGGATAGAGAAACTACAATTAATATTCCAAAAATAACAAATGAGGAAAATAATTTGTAAAAAAAAATAATTATAGACCTTAAATTCACATGGGTGTGGGACCCATATGAAGGCCTGTTTCGGTTCTTAGCTAGTATAAAGATCGACGGCATCGATACAATCTAAGTATTTTGAGTACTTTTAATAATTCAAATAATTTATATTAAAACAAATAAATATAATTCTGTGTTATATTGATTAATTAAGTTATAAAACAGAATTGAATAGATACTGAATTGTATTTGATCAATGTGAGTTTTTATAGTAGTGATTTTTACGTCGAAGGTTACAATATATACAATTTAAATTATTAAAATGAACTCAAAACGGGACTTAAAAATATTTAGATTATACCGGTACAATCTATTTTTGAACCATAAAAAAGCAAGTCCTGTCATTAAGTTATGTTGAAAAGGTTTTTCTCTTCTATTGTTGACTTGTGGGCATGAACACTTAGTCTGTATTTGGATCAAAATAAAAATAAAAAAATTAAACGATTCAACCGTTTGAGATTATTAAATTATTTTTTTTTCTCACACCAAATACTTAATCCTGACACAACTTTAGATTGTGTGGTAATTATGGCATTTGCAGCCATAACCATTTTGTATTTTTGGCCACAAAAATAGCAAGTCACGGGGGAGTCATTTTATCATTTTTGCATCTAAATATGACTTTGTTTTTGCAAATGATAATCCATTAGAGTTTCTCTAACCTCCGAAGGATATAAATGTCCAACAAACCTCACGTGGACAGTGCAAATATTTTCACCTCCGATACGAGGCCATGGCTTTTGATTCCTTGAAACAGTAAAATAGATCCCATTTAAAATAATATTTTTTGTATTTTAATCAATGAAGAAATAAATAAAATTTATTCACCTTCTTAAGTTGAGTGAACAGAATTGCACTTTTACTTAAGACTCAGCATGTCTAAAAATAATAATGCTATTAATACTAACAAATGTATACTTAAGTGTACATATGTGTATGTTAATAGCTTTTTCCATCTAAAAATATTATTATAGGTAGCGTCGGCACATCCAATGTGATAGAATTTGTGCATTTATGTGTACAAATATGTGTTAATAGCTTATGCAGGAGGAGCGATCCCGTGAAATGTTCCGGTGAAAGAACGAATCAACTCTCTGTTTAAAAATGTACTATTCGTCCATTATTGGTTTTATAGTATACAAGCAAAAGTTAAATAAAGTTAAAATTGTTTGGGATAAAAAAAATAAAAGGTGATGACTTTTGCACTCTATTTTTTATATCTATCATGTAATGTTATAATAATGCCCTTAACACTTTGGTCAATTACTAATATGGCATCGCTAATGCCCTAAAGACTTTACTTTCTTCATTTTTTGAGAGGGTTAGTTTAGACATTTATTCATAATTTACATAATGAGGAAAAAAAAAGGAATGTAAAAAATATTTTTCAAAATAAATTAAATTTTTAAGTCAATTTTTATTTAGGATTGTGCCTTATTTACTTTTTTGGTATTGAATTACTATTTTGATCTTGTTAAACAATATTTTTGTAGGATGTTAAGGGTATATTTGTCATTTTAACTAAAGAAGACAATTGTTTATTTTGGGTGAGTCTATTTCAACCTAAGAATTTCTCTCTATCCCTAGTTTGTTATTTGAGTAAATTTCACTAGCTTCCCCTGAGGTTTCTAATAATGATAGTCACTCTCCTATAGTTTTTGAAATAATACTGATTGTTTTTACTTCTGAAACTATTATCAAAATTTTCTCCTAAAACTATTTTTTTGAAAATAACAAGATTGTCCTAAAATTTAGGATTTTAATTTTTTTCTCAATACATCAATTATATATATTTTTTTATCAAAATATCATTTATTTCCATTTTCATTTTTTATCAATCAATATTTTTTCAAAAAAAATTAAAACTAAACAGTTTACTTTTTAAGTACTCCTTATCAAAATGTAAAAAAAAAATAAACTTTTTATTTAGAGAAACAAAGAGAATGTCTATTCTTTTTAATGAGCATGTTGAGAAAAAAAATATAAAAGCCCCAAAAATAAGAATAATCTTATCTTTTTTGAAATTAGCTCAAGGGAAAATATTGTAAATGGTTTCAGAAACAAAGGAGCTTAGTTCTATTTGAAAAACTATAAGGAATGTATCTGTAATTATCAGAAATATTAGGGGATGTCAATGAAATTTACTCAAATATCACAAAGTGGGGCTAGAGAGAAAATCCTTGGGTTGAAATAGACTCACCCGTTTACATTTTTCATTTTTGGACATAAAAGGC
>BRYE01000009.1:11919718-11922218 GCA_030159115.1 Actinidia arguta var. hypoleuca | reverse complement strand
TGAAAATTGATCAATATTTTAAGGGGAAAAATTTAATTAACTAGTAATACTATTCGATGGTGTGGGATTCCTTATTGGTTGAGTTGCATGGGCTCGGGGCTCCACGGAGAGTCCGATCCGATCTCTGATCATTCGTAACCCTAACCAGACTCAACGTCAGTAGACGAACGCTCCTTTCCGGTTAGTCTCTCTCTCTTTCTCTACACAATTTAATCTGATTATAATATGCATATCAGCATATATTTCTGTGATTACAAATATTGGTAATCGTTCAAGTTAAAATAATAAGTGTTCTTCACCAAATTTGATGAAAGATGTTTTTTTGGGATGAGCTAAGAATTGTTTTACAAGTGTTTGGTGAAATGTTTGAAAGAGCAAAGATCGGAGCATTCAATCGTTTCATCAAAAATGGTGAAAATTGATTATGAAAATCCTTATCAGGTCCATTTCATCTTTCTTCTGGGCGATGTGGAACACAGTAGCCGGTCACTCGACACGCTAGATGACAAGCTCAACTCACAGTAGCCGGACAGGACGACAAGCCCAACTTTGCTCTGAGCCCATTTTTCTTTTTAAAATTCAGCTATTAAGGAGAGGGAAACATGAGCTTTATAAACAGCACAACCTTGCTCTGAGCTCATCTTTCTCTTTAAAATTCAAATATTAAGGATATGATAGCATAAGCCTTATAGACAGCATTGAGGGGCCAAAACTGGGCAATATAGGATATTTCAACACCCCCTAGACCAGGACAACTGGACACTCGGCACGCTGGACAACATGCCCAACCTTACTCTGATAACATTTGTTAGGCCCAACTCATTTCTCCTCAAAACTTAGGTAATATGGAGAGGAGAACATGAGCCTTATAGACAACACAGAAGGCCCAAAACTTGGTGATGAGGGATATTTTAACAAATATAAATTGTGAATTATTTTAAAAGATTTTATAAAGAATCATTGGACTTCACTCAAAATTGATTTTTTACTCGAGGTTTTTGATTTTGGAAATAAGAAAATAATTTTTGCATAAAATATTAATCTTTACTATTTTGATTGGGACACAAGCCTCAGTTTGATTTATCAATATTCGCTATGTTCTTGCAACTGTTGGAATTTTGGTATGAATGAACTTGTGCGTTGGTATGTCTCTCACATCTCACATGTACAGATAAATTAGAAAAACTCCTTTTGAAAATAAACTTCTCCCATCATAGTCCAAGGATAGGAGTTTTCCTTTTCATAGTTTAATAGGAATTAAGACTCTAGTCTTTGTTCTCCTATAAAAAAGAGTCAAGGCTTTTTATTATAGTTTTAAGAGTTGTGATTTCCCAGTTTTGATAGAAAGACAGACGTAGGTTCAAGTTCACCAAGGCTTACATCGATGATATTTCGACGTACACGGTCTAGTCGTTTTATTTTGGAAGAAAGACGCAGGCAAAGTTTATTACACCATCAGTAGGCAACGAATCTTTCTTAAGGAAACTATATTTGCAGGACTTAACTCATAATTCTATTCGTATCTCATTCCTTTTTTCTGGTTTGTAATTGTAAATTCAATTTTATTTTATGTACAATTGCTATCAATAAAAAATATTTTTTAGAATTCTGTGTTTGCCATAATTTTTTCCCAACAAACTTAAGAAATATTTTGATCTCGTGATCAGAAATTGAATTCCATAAAATAATTTATGTTAGAGTACTAATGTTTTAATTTTAGGAATTATACCGTGGACTAGTTTTAAAACTGTTTTGCAATATTTTACAAATTCAGCATTTTATAGAATATTTACAGATTTGGAATTTTTTGAATTTGTATGAAAAAAAATTAAAAAATGGGGTTTTCTAATTTTAAATTCAGAAACATATTTTATTTTTCAATTTTTAGGATTTTACAAAAAATAATTTCTGAGTTTGAACAAGTTTAAAACTATTATTGTTTAAGTTTATAGTTTTTAATAGTTTTGATTTAGAGCCTGGTTTTATTTTGATGGGTATATATATATATATACATACATATACATATATATATATATATATATATATATATATATATCCTGGTCTTCAAAAATAAATTATTATTCAATTTCTTTATTTTTGTATACATGTTTCTTTTTATATTGTTTTGTAATTCTATTCTATTTAGTTTTAATAAAAAAATAATATTACTTTTCATATAACAAGTTTAAGGAAAAATTTCTCTTACAAAGAGCAAAACAAAATTGTGTTGCAAAACAAATTAACTTTTACAGAACAATTTAGTTTTTTGAATAGTTTTTGAACAAATTAGTGATCAGGTTTTTAGAATTTGTTAGGTAAGAATTTTTTTTCTTCAAAAAAATACTAATCTCAGAAAGTTGCACTATAGAGTTTTCATTTTGGAACTATTATCAGGTTTTAAAAAATTGATTTAAAATTGTGGTTCAAAACGTTTCTTAAAGGTGGTACAAAACAGATTGTGGTTTCAAACTGTTATTGTCAGGGGTTACTAATGTTATAA
>BRYE01000009.1:11907218-11912218 GCA_030159115.1 Actinidia arguta var. hypoleuca | reverse complement strand
TTTATCATCATATTATTTCTCGCCAAATTACTCAAACCAAACGGATTACACCGGAAATAGTTGTTGAGAGAGAGAGAGAGGGGGGGAGGTACCTGAGCTATAAGGGCATACAGTGGGAGAGTAATGTAGCTGCACAAGAACAGCGCTCCAAACCTGTGACCAAATATCATTTCCAACAATTCAAAGTTAGTTTAAGTGATTCAAATTATTTAGGCTTTTTGGATTTATATTACTTTGGTATTCGAGTTTTTTTTGTATTTAGGTAGCGTTTTTTTTCTTCGTTTCATCAAAATTTTATTCTTTTCTATTTCCTTTCAAAGAGAAGAGTCTGAAACTATAAAAATCTTCACCTAAATTGAGAAAAAGTCCCCTAAAGACAAAAATAAATAATTTTTTCTTAGTTATTTTCAAATAAAAATAGTTTGTTTTTATCTTTAGTGATTTTTTTTTTTAAATTAGATGATTTTTTTTTATATTTACAGGCTCCTCTCGTTAAGATAAATTAAAAAAATATAAAATTTTAATCAAATAATAAAAAAAAATCAATAAAAATGAAAAAACTCGAAAATCAAAACAAATATATAAATCCAAAAAAGTTATCCCAAACAGGATCTATTTTTTTCATGAAATTTTTAATCCAAACTCGGCAAAACTGGCAGACACTAAAGCTATGTTTGGATTAAAGATTTAGTAATGAAAAAGATATGAAAATGAAAAATTTAAAAGATCCAACCGTTTAAAATTGTTGAATCTTTTGACTTTTTTATTTTATTTTCTCACCCGATTTTAAATTCAAATCCATCATAAAAGGAAAAGTACGGAAGAAGGACTGACCCTAAAGCGGTTTTTGCAATTACAAGCCCGAAATTGTCGTGGAAGCAAGATCTCAGTTTAAATGAGTACTGCATATTATAACAAAAATAAAAGTTCATCTCTTCTTCATGTGACCCTACAATAAATATTTTGCAAAAGATGAGAAATGGATACAGTGTTCTTCATTACCCATATCCAGAAGAAATAAGTTATCTGGAATGCATTCTGCATGCCACAGAAAAACAATCGGTTACTGGAAGGGAAAATATGAAACCAAAAAAAAAAAAAATAATTTCCTGTTTTTTTAAAAAAATTAAATTAAATTAATTTCGACCATTTTTTTTTATATGCTTTTAGTACATTTTTTTTCAAATTTGATCGAGATATTTTAGTTATTAAGTGCAGTACCTAATCTATGAGCACCTAAAGAGTAAAATAAAAATGACTAAATTTATATAAAATAAATTCAATTGAAAGACTACAAGATTTCAAGAAGAAAAAAAGTAGTTCAATTTCTAATCAATTTTGTAGAATGCTTTTTTAGATATTATTTTTTAGGATAAAAACATTCATTTTTTCATATATTATTCATTGTTAACCAAAAAAGATTCTTAAGAATTTGAAGACATCTTAATATTTTCTCAAAAATGTGTTTTTTTTTTTTTAGAATTCTTAGAAAACAAGTTTCCAAAATACTATATACCAGAATATTTTTCTAAAAAACAATCTGCAAAACTCATTCTGAACGAACCAAACTAAATAGTATTCTATAGTTCGGTCTAGTTCAGTTTCACAAATTCATGGTTTGGTTCGATTTTAAATTTTGCTAAACCATTAGATACGGTTAGTTTCTTGGTTTTCACCAAAATTGCATCAATTCGAACTGTGAACACCCCTAATACTCAGTATCTACAAAACTTAAGCTATCCATCTATATATATTATACTACCTGAAACAAAGCAAAGTGGATAAGTTGAAGAACTAATTGGGGGCGACCAAACCAAAAATATTTATCTGAGCCTTGCACAAGAGGTATCCCTTGAACCACTGCATGCCTCTCTGTGATTTCTAGTGCCATTTTTGTCAAAATGGCTTGGAGCTTTGTTCCAACTGCTAATATTATCTGAAAAAACAATTCAATTTTCAATATTATTCAACTTCTATATGTGTGTGTGTGATACATGACATGGGTGAGAAAGAGAAGGGGAGATTCCTTACAAAAAGAGGAATTAAGGATGCCCAAAACAATGCCTGCCACCCTGAAAAAGAGATATAGGATGATTGATAAGAAAACAGTAAAACACCATTTCTTAATTCAAGTTGGAGTGAAAAATTAGGGTACATTTGAATAGATAAGAATTTCAAATGTCAGATTGGGGTGTGTGCTGTACGGTATTGTCCGTACAATATTAGGCTTACTGTGGATCCAATGATATCATAGGATCGTTCATTCTATAGGTCTCGTTGAATAGATCATGCATGAGAAAAAATTATATTAATCAAATGTCGGTAGTTACAAGATCGAGGCGAATTTCTTTTTCAAAAATGGATTAAAAATATGATTTTGAGAATAAACTACAAGGCAAATGTGGCCTGATCAGCTACCGACGTTCATTCAACTTGATTTTTTATATGAATACTCTACTCGGCGAGCTTTACAAACCGGACAATTTAGATTTTGAGAGGACTTCACATTGCATGAGCCGCAGCAATAAACCCTCCAAATCCATTACATTTTCAATTTAACAAAAAAATATAAGAGATTTAACTATACGTGATTTGCAAAAATAGATTAAGGAAGAAGATAGATGTATTTACTAGAATCCTTGTATTATGTGTAGCTATAATTCTTAGTATGAAAGGTTTTAAATTTCTCTTGTTAAATATCATATGTCAAATTCTTAATACTAAAATTCACAAATTCCATATGTCGATTCCATATGAATTATTAAATCGAAATTTGAGCTATTTTTGTAAATAATTAGTGTCGAATATGTATCCAAACATAGCCTTAAAGATTGGGATGGATCTCCCTATGGAAGAAAGAGTGACTCACCACTAACATTCACGAGCAAGAAAACCACAAAGGAAGCCCATAGAACAGGACTGTCAAAACAGTGAACAAACTATGTCAGGACTTGGGAACAAATAAATACCCCAAGACCACCAGGTATGATCAAATTATCAAAATATCAAATTTGGAAACTAGTATTACCTGACTCCCACAACTATCTTATACCTCTTGATATATTTTTGGAAGTTAAATTTGCTTCCTGGAGCCAAATGCACCTATAGAAACAACTTAATTGGTTAGAGAAAATAAGGATAATCTTATATTTCTTAAAGATTTTTGTAATATAGAAACCTCACATTGATGAATCCGTTTCGTAAGGTCAAGTAATCTGACTTACTAACCGACTTGAAAAATTGTCTAAAGAAGCATCCCTGCAATTTTGGAAAGTACATTACAAAGAAAGTTCACTTCAAATTGGACAAAGGTACGCAATTCGTGATTTTTAAGATAAAGTGAAAATGAGAAATTTATAAATTTTGTATCTTACGATATAAAAGAAGAGTGGAATCGTAGTCCAAAAACTAGTGTGCGCTCTCACGAAAGATGTCTCATGAGTGAGCCTGAACCTTGAATTATCTGCACGTTCTCATTGTCGAAACAATAGTATTAAAAATCAAGAAAAAATGGAAAATTCTCAAAAATAAAACACAAAGAATTAGTCCTTTTCATCACGAAATAATACCGGTTGAGAACTCATAGTCATTGGACGAAGTCTCCTGCTCCCACTGCTTCCACCCGCGAATCTGCGTAGTGAAGCTTTCATCAAACAACGAAACTATTCACTTTCCAAATTTGTTAACTGTGTTTGGCTAGTTGGTTTACAAAATTAGTCAATTTCCAAATGAGACGACTTGGTTAAAGCTTGTTTGGGCCACGATCTGAGCTAGCTATTACATCTGTACTGGGGATTAGAAATTTTCAAGCTAATCTTGAACAAGCAATCAACAACTAGTTTGACTTGTTTTTTTGGTCCCCGTACGTTTGTGTTGACCTAATACTAAAACTGTCGCGCTTGGGTTGGTTTTCGATTTAAGTTTCTAACATGGCTAATGGCACATAACACATTGACATTGAGATGACGCGATATTTCTAAATACAACAGAAAGCAAATAAAAAAAATGATCATATCCCAAATTACGTACCTTTAGTTTACCAAGCGCCATTGTGACTGCACTGTAAATCACGTGAAAGACGGCTAGAAAGAATATGAGGACGTGTAACTGATGCAGCCCGTTGACAGTTATAAGTGGCACCTGCCCCTGTTGGTAAGAATCGAATCGATTTAAGGAAGACAACATAGCAAAAATCATTCGATGTCCAATAACGGAGTTCTTTCAAAATGGTAAATTTACGTATCAAAACGCATATTTCAAAACGGTAAATTTCACGATCCCAAAACTTCTTGATGTATTTTCTCAACAAAAATAAAAATACAACGAACTCAAATGTGCCATATTATTAGATGTCCAACAATCGAGTTATTGAAGAAAAAAAAAAAAAAAAGTTGCTCTCCTACTCACAAGTAGCTCAAATTCTAGGAGTTCGATCTCTATAAAAGAATATATAGAAAAACACATATATACCTCCTTGCATTTTAAAGAATAGCTACCAGCAGCCAAAACTCTGCGCTCATACCACAAAAGCCTCCTTCCCTTGTTACTCGTTTCGTCGTTTCTCAACGGACACGGCAGCATAGAATTGGCAACGTTTTGGGGAATACAGATTTCCGCAATGTGATATTGACTAAATGTCAGGATTAGCGAAATGAAACCCAGAATCATCAACTCTGCAGGAATCAAACCAACAAGTTGCTATCTTTTAGGCTCCAAAAAAAAAGGGTAGATTACACTTTATACCCTTCACTTCGAATTGTTTCAGTCAACCCTTATATTATATTATAGATCAAGAGTTAATGCGGTCCTTCTCTCTTACTTTCATTCAATGAAGGTCTACATACCACTTGTTCCAATTGTGTTAATCAACCCCTTATATTTTGGGTAAATGTCAATGCAGTCTTTCTTCTGTCCATCTGATGTTAAATTAAGAGATGAAAAAAGGCCTATAACCGAAGGGTTGAAAATGTAAGTTTGTCTTACTTACCCGCTTTGACCTT
>BRYE01000009.1:11894718-11897218 GCA_030159115.1 Actinidia arguta var. hypoleuca | reverse complement strand
TTGCCTTGGGTAACGACAACATTGCCATCCTCTTTTCCAGCTAAATGGTTGGCATACACCTTTTCATTAAAGCTAGGAAGGAGGATTGGAGAGTAAACCATTGGAAGATCCGAGAGCTCAACCGGTGAAGCTGGAGAAGTCCAAGCAGGGTGGTCAAAAGGGGTCCCGAGCTCTCTTAGGTAGGCAAGCCACCCTTCTTGAAAAATGTCGGAGCGTAGCTCGATGACCTTCTTCTCATATGAATCCCCATCTCGGTTGTAGCCACAATCAAAAACCTTCTAAAACACCTCACCGGAGGTCACCTTTTGGAGCTCAACCACATCTTGTAGAGCCTTGTTCATCTACTCAATTTCGGTCTTGTTGCAAGGGTGAACGGTAGCCTGCTCCGACGCGGCCAAATTAACCCTTGCCTATTTCAATTCCTTCTCCAAAACTTGGATCTTTTGGTTGGCCTTCTTCAGATCGGTGGTATGCTTTTTCATTCGCATAGAAGTGACCATAGCCCACTGGAGAAGCTACAAAATAAACAAATACAAGAAAATTACTAAGTGTTGACCAAGAAGTAGAGAAAGAATTGAACAAGATGAACAACAGACTTGAACTCCTTGCATGATCAGCCTATCTCTGAACCCTTCCGAATCTTTCGAAGCAAGATTTTCCACATCCTCTAGGAGCATGACCGCATTCCCCAAGGCCAAACAAGTCTCATGATCCTTGGAGGTGTCAGCATTCGAGACCTCTCTCCAGAGATAGATAGTAGCAAACTTTAGGGTCTAGAGCTTGGGAGTGCCAGTGACTCATAAGAGGGTGGATGAGCTACCAACACCCCTCCCTTTCTTTTTGCGGGAAGAACCTTTGCTTGTTGCTTCCCATTCCTCTTGCTAGCATGCTGAGATGATGGGATGTTCGATTGAGCCTCCACCGGACTTGGGAGATCTAGAACCCGATTAAGGGCCTATTTCGCGAGCTCGTCCCTGGTAGCCTTCTTCTTTCCCAAGACCCTTTTGTCTGGGAGCCATGTTGTCATCCTCCTTCAAGTTGTAACCCAAATTGTCACTTTGATTAAATGAGTGTTCGATTGGTCTTCAACTACAGGTTCCACTTTCGAAAATTCAAGATCGTTGGCAGATTCTGAACCTAAGCTTGACACGAATATGGGCTCAACAACCAGAACTTGGGCTGGAGAAGCTATGGTGGGAACTAGAGCTAGGTCCTCAGCCTAGTTAACTTCTTCACCATCCTCGACCTCGGCATCCTCGTCTTCTTCCTCTTCACCAACTACTCCTATGTCCACGTCCCAACTTCTAGATGATTCTAACAACCCTGAGTTGGTGGAACCAGTGCTCTCTCCTTTAACGTCCTCCTATAGTCTTCTAAGCTCAACATCAGTATGTGCGATCAAGTCACTGACTTCAATCGAAAGTGAACTCCTTTGTCTTAGACCTCATTTGCAGATGCAAAGAGGGGGAAGCCTAGGTTGTTTTCGATGGTCACCTCGATAAGGGATGATATCGCGATAGATCGGGACGTAACTGAGAAGATCAACAACCTTATGAGCCCACCCACAGTTGTTCACCGCTATGATTGTAGTAGCATAACGCTCAAACCACCTCCAATAACGGGTGTTAAATCCTATAATCAATCAAACCAAGATGAAAGAGAAATCAGATTGCTATGAAACAAAGTAAATGCAAGATTCACACGAAAAACTAAGGTAAAAGGAAACAAAAGTAGATAAACTCTTACCAACAAGGATGTAGCCTCTGAAACTCAGAAATCAAAAATGACCAGGTCATCAGCTTGAAATTCCCATTGGCCAGAGACCCAAATAAAGTAGTTCAAGTATAAATCTTTATTTGGTGAGTCCGTAACCAACTTTGTTTGAGGTTGATTCGGCTTCCGAAGACGAAGGTAATGATTACCCTTGTACATGCGGGTCTTGGGATTCCTCCTAGGTCGCACTATGGAATGTACATGAAGCAAATCTTTGCCAAGGAATTCTTTTTCTTCTCTCCTCATCACAGGTCCACTGCCAGCACGGTTCAGACGAAGTTTACCGATATTTGCATGAAGGTAAGATGACATAAGGCTACAACTTTCTTCAACAACTGACTCAAAGGGAACCTAAGTTCTGCTTGATGAATGAACCAAGTTTGAATGGGTGTACGGTTTCCCTCCCCCTCTATCCAATCAGCATCATCATTAGGGTCTGATCTTTCTATCAGGATGTCATCAAGAATGTTATGGTCGGCACTAAATTGAGCTAAGGCCTCGTCGTCATGAACCAGCAATTGAGCCAAGTTCAACACCATGTTTTGAAAATAGAAGCAAATAGTAAGAACGAGCTCAAGTGCAGGCAACAAAGAGCCAAGTCGATCCAAAAGGACAGTAGGAGACAAGTCTTATTATAGTAATCGGATCCCTTTGCCACCTTGGATTAACCTTGGTAGTAGAAGGATTTAGGGGACAAGCCCGTTAAAAAAAATAGGTTGGGGGCAAC
>BRYE01000009.1:11874718-11879718 GCA_030159115.1 Actinidia arguta var. hypoleuca | reverse complement strand
AAAAATTAAATTGTTTGAATTTTGAATATAGATCAATGGTAAGCCCATAGAAATGGCAGTACAAATCAGAAATTCCTCGAGTCCTTTTTTTTTTTTTTTTTTAAATTTCAATTTCATTTTACACATATACATGTTAAAGTTCTAAAATGTATTTGTGTTTTATTTGTTAACTAAGTAGATTAGCTTTTTGCATCTATTTTAGTGATAAAATTAGTAAAAAGGTCCTTTATAGTAATTTGCTTCCTTCCAAGTCTACCCCTTCCCAAATTAAAAGGCTTTAACAGAAAATATGCATTAAATCAATGGGCTTTATTCCTTTATTTGGGAAGAATTGTGGCCCACTAGAATCCGGGCCTAGGATCTGGGTTGGTCAGAGCTCAGTCCAGCCACCAATGTTTACAGCTCTGTGCCCTTGGTTTCAAATCTTAGATTATGTCAAGAGGAGAATTAAAGAAACAAACAAAAATTATGCATTGATGGCACATTTATCCCCTAACCTATCACTACTACGTGATTCATCCCTACCTTTAAGAAAAGTTTGGCCAAAGTCACAATAACGTTATGGAATGATATAGTTTTTTTTAGTTGAATTATATTTAGATTATTATGAAATGATTTGTTACTGTATGTTTAAGAATATTATGTGACAACTTTCATTTCTTTTTTGTTTTCAAATCCATTTTTTTGTTAGTGACCTTTTTTTTATTTTAATACATATGCTTTAAAATAGTATTACCATAACCCGAAACCATTTGTAGTTTTTTTTATGATAATTTTTACAATCATGAATAATTTCACAAAAGTGTATGGTTTATAAAATATTTTTGTTATGATAAGTTTATCATAAATAAATCAGAGTCTAATTTACAAAAAGTGTTTTACTATGATAAACTTATTATAGTCAAATTAGTGGTTGGTTTATAAAATATTAAGTTATGACAAATTTATCATAACAAATTTAGTGTTTGATTTAACAGATTAGGTCGGTTTAAGGGTTGAATCACATAATTTGGGTTAGGTCAAGATAAATATTTTAACATTATTTTCTTCACGCCTTCTTCTTAAACTCATCGGAGTCATTGTTTTTGTTATCATGTTCTTCAATGTCACCATCTTCTTCCACCGGCATCGTTTCCATGGTGCCGGACACCCTATAACCATTTCTCTTGGCATCACTTGTTAAGAGAGAGAAGAGTGAGGATGGATGAAAATATGTGTTGCTTATCAAGTCTAGAGAGAGACAGATTAATTATATAGAGAGATTAATTAGAGAGAGAGAGAGAGAAAGGCTAATTAGAGAGAGAAAGAGAGTTTTGATAAATATGGGAAGAGCTATAATGTCTTTTAATTGTTATCTTTTCAAAAAATATATTTATGTATAGGATGTTGGATATTTATTACCATGGTATAGGATGGTGTTTTTGCTATATTTTGAATTACAGGATGTTGAATTAAGTTTTAAAAATGGGTAAGACTCATTTATAATGTTAAGACATCAAGAAGAGTGTTGCCTAAGAATCCCTTATTTATTTAGTACTAAAAATTTGCTCTATCTTGAGCTTAAAATTTTTGACTTCAGTCCATGAAGTCCAATTGTAGAGGAGTGCATGGTCTGCATTAGTCCGTTTCCTTAGAGAACCAGGTACCAAATCGATTGGACCAATTCCACACAAATTAGGAATTGGAATTACACGATCTGGATGTTGTTCTAGGTAGATTTGTAATAAATCCAATTTTGTCCCTAGAAGTTGATGTTGACATGCAATGTTTTTTCATTAACAATTTGAATGAAAGTTATCGATTAGACTTCATAGATTTAAATCTAGAACTTTAGGGACGTGATACGTAAAATTAATAGTTTAGTGACAAAATACACAAAATGGTGACAGCTTAGGATTAAAACTATAATTAACCTTATTTTCAAAGTGATAGTTGTAGAGCGTCTAAACGCAAACTAAGGGTGTAATCGGTTTATTCGGTTCAATTTTGAGCCATTTTATTAGTTTGAACTGAAAAGTTCAGTTTTGCACAAACCAAAACCAAACCGAATCAAAAAAGGTAGAAAATCGAACAGTTCAGTTTGACCAATTTCGATTCGGTTTTTGGTTAATTTGGTCAGTCATACCGCAATTCTGGTCAAGCCAAAAGGAGAGAGAGGGGCAACGAAGGCTAGAAGGCAGAGCTGATGACAGACTACGGCAGAGCTGACGTATAGCAAAGAGGAGAGAGAGGTAGAGAAGACGAGAAGGCAAGACGATGAGGGATTACGATAAAGAAGATGATGGTCAACCCTTACCCACCGCTAGCTGCCATTAGATCCGAACGTGTAGTCGTGGGGGTGAGAAAGAGAGACGACTGAGTTGAATGGAGTGTCTAGGGTAAACTCCTTATTTTACTATGGCTATTTTTTTTTTTTAATCAATGGTGTAGATCTAAAATTGATTGGACTAAATTAGAATAAACTAAAATTAGCAGGTTAAATTAGAAGGCCAAACTATAATAAATTGAAACTACAAATTCTATTTTTTTTCCAACTCGGTTAATTTAGTTTTTCAAATTTCAAAATCGAACCGAAACATATCAATTCGGTTTTTCAATTTTCAAAACCAAATTGATTGAACTGGTCTGCAAAACCAAATAAAACCAAAATTTTCAGTTGGGTGGTTGTTTCGATTTTTCTTACCCCTTAATGCAAACCACTCTGATCTCTTTAGGACACCCCAAAAATCAATTCTTCTTTTATTTTTACACATTCAACCCTAATATTGAATTCCAAGTAAGGATATAAAACCTAAGCTTCCAAAACACAATTTCTTAATACACCCTCCTCGCATTACCTTCCATCACCACAGTCCCCAATAACCATAGCTCCCTTAACCTCCCTTTCGTCCAACAATCCATCCCCCATACTTCTTGAAGAGAGAGATGTTAAATGTTCAAGATCGATTCAGTAGGAGGAGATGGTTGTCATGACCTAACCTATTTATACACATGGGTCCACCCTTATCACATGTGTAATTGTGATCGGCCAGTGTGTCTCACTCACTAAGGCTTACTACTCAACTAGTTTAGGCATTTTCTTTTTCATTCTATACTTGAATGCAATTATATAAATATAGAAGCATAATAAATTAACCATAGCTGACGTGTATGAAGAATTATACAACATCAATACATTCTTCTTGTATATAAATATTTACAATTACGGTCCTGGCCATAAAGTCCGGCACAACCGTCACAAAACTCTACAAGTTCAAAAGATCTAACATTCCTATACTAAGTATGTAGTATAGGCCTTCGAAAATCAACGATAGAGTCACTCGCCCTCAATCGCGTTCCACTTTGTTCTCATTACTTGAAATATTACGTACACCTACTTCTTAAGCACTAGGCTAGTGTAAGTCAAATTATATAATTCATTTCAATTATAAAATAATTTTACTTTGTCAATTCTTTGTCATTTCATTCATTGGCTCATCTAGGCCAATTTATTTTGATTTCATATCAAGAATACAAAATCGTATTGGATTGATCCTTGCGACACATACACCCGTTCAATGATCACCAATCATTAAGGAGCAACCCCTATATAATATATGGCATGATATCATCCATGATCATCTAGTTATGATCCCACCCTTATTACATCCCCTCTTACTATATTCTTTTCCCCTCGCAGTCAAGGCACCGTTTGAACCATATGTCATCTAAAATATATTTTTCTAAAATAATCTTTTTTTATATTTCATGTCACATTTAAAATATAGCATATATTTAATCATAAAATATCATGTTTAATCAATAAAAACATACATGCTTTCATCGCAAAACTTTTTACTTTTAAGTACATAAAATATAACAAGACTTACCTTAGGTTTATATCACGTTCTTTCATTCGTGCTCGCGTTTAATCCAAGGTCAGGTTTCCTCGGATTCCGATCCTATAAATTAACAATTCTGAATTTAGTATTCTTTATTTAATTGTTCTTTCATTTACCTTATTCGTCTAATTGAATTACCATTTAATGTGTCTAATGTAAGAGTAGTAAGTGTGTATAAGGTATCGAGAGTAAATCATGTACTAGACAAATCAATTGGGTTTTAAATTTGTAAATATTTTTGGATTTAAACTGGCTGGGAATAATCTAGACCGGCCAGGGAAGAGCTGGACCGATCCAAGATAAGATAGTAGGTTTCCTAAAAAAGTTGACATGATCGATAAAAAGCTAAACCGGTGCAAGATAAGTCAGAAGGTTACCTAAAAAAATTGAACCGGTCTAGGACAAGTTAGAATTTTTTCTTTCTTAACTGACTTAATTTTTAAGTTTTGAGCTACTAAACCTACAAATAAGAAAAAATACTTAAAATAAAAGTTATAGATATTTAAAATAGCTTTCATAAGCAACTTGAATCAAGTCAAAATGTTTTCGTATGAAGGACTTACACCTAAAATACTAACTAACTATTTTGACAAAAAATAGGAGTTACTCTATACTTGGGTTTCGATCCTATAACGACGTATAAGTGATTTATTCTCGATGTATTATCAAATTTCAATCATGATAGAGTTATTAGTCATATCCCTAGTGTTTGTCGCTCTATTGTTGAAATAAAATTACGAAACAATATTTTACCTTAGTTCGGAGCAAAATGAATGATATTTTTTCACTTCTCCCTCTCTTTCTCCCTGGCTCTTCCCCCTCTCTCTACCGAATTCTCTCTTTTTCAAGCTTTCTTCCTTTCTCTCTTTTTCCTTCATTTTCCTTCTCCTTCTCTCTCCTCTCGTTCTTGCACACCTTGCTCCGGCACAAGTTCCCAACATGCTTATGCTAGGACAAAGTTGGCTGCTATTGTTGACTTTGGAGGGTTAATTAGGTGAGTCATGGTGTGACTCACCCCATGAGTCACCCCACCGTGTGGTCCTCATGGCGTTGCATGGTCTCATCTTAATAGCTTGACACGTGTTTATTTTTCTATTAAATTTATCAAAAAAAATTAGT
>BRYE01000009.1:11859718-11864718 GCA_030159115.1 Actinidia arguta var. hypoleuca | reverse complement strand
AGTAAGTACATATAATGTAAGGGTATTTACCTAATATTTAACTATTTGTTTTTATTATCGCTTGATGTTGTTGTGCCCGAACTTCGAACAGTTCATACTACTATCAGAACCAAAAGAGGAAGAGAGAGTTTGCCTTCTCTGAGTGTAATTTTATTCTGCCTGGCACTTTTTCCATCAATCCATATTTACGTTACTTACTCATTTCCCTCGGTTAATTGGTATGATTTCGAGAGAACAGAAGACACGTAAAATACTGACCGAGAAGATTGCACAGCTTAACTCTGCCATAGATGACATCTCGGTGCAGCTTCGTTCTCGTGATGCACCAAATGGAGCTGCTGGCAAATCAGACGAACTTGAGGCTTCCGTATGAATAAAGTTGTTAAATTTTCTTCAGTGTGGATGAGAATGCTCGAAACAAATCCGAAAAAATCTTGCAAGTGAATTTGGGTTCAAAGCATCCTTGCGTAGATCAAATTTATAGGATGATCACAAATTGTATCTCTTTCTTCAAACTTTCACAAAATTAATCTTCATAATGTTAAATACACGATGCGCTTGAACTACATTTTTTTGTTTTATTATTTTTATGTTGGTACAACTTTTGGTCCGCAAAATGTTGGATACTGAATACATTGAGGTTGCTCTTGGCTTAAGCCTGTTATTTTTTGGGTTGTCTGCTTATGATCTCATTTACTTGCACCTTTAAACAATGTTTGGATCTTGGATCTTTATTTCTTCTTTTTGTTTGGTTGATTTAGCAAAAGAAAAATGTTATTCTAGTAGAAACAGTAAAAATATATTTTTGTAATTTTTGGCAAGATTGATTGGTTTAAAATTAAATTATATGCAAGAAATGTAAAAATGACATGGTTCAAGTACTTGGTATTCTCCTAATTTAGATGTTTGTACTCAAACAAATCTTAAGGTAAAATGATATTAGTTGGAGGATTTTGCAATGAAAATGTGTTTTATATATATAAAGATATGTCTATGTAATTGATAACGGATTTGTATACTTGTTTCAAATATAGAATGCAAGGAACCTAAACATTAATTGTATCAAGTGGTCTTGTTGACATATAATCAAAGTTATCTAAGCATTTTTTGTATTAAGTAGACTTGATAACAAATAATCAAAGATGTGTACAATTTCAAATTATGATCTTGAAAATACAATTAATCAATAATAGACAAACATTGAAACCATTTTAAAAGAGAGAAGAAACTAGTTTAATCTAAAGTTTGGAAGAGGACATAATCCTTGAACCAAGTCAGTGAATTTAGCCCTCCATCAATATAGAGAATTCAATCATATATCAAAAATAATCTAATAAAAGCAAGAAAACTACATATGAATTCAAGAAAGAACAAAAAAATATAATAGCATAAATGAAAATTACAAACTTAAATAAAAAGAACTTACTGCCATTAATTGAAAGCATAGCATTAATGAATAACACAACTTGAATTTTGAAATAATGTACTTCAAACCTAATCTAAGAAATTAGAAAAGAAAATGATACAAAATAATAAAAAAGTGGAGGGGATTCTTTAAGAGGAAGAATTCCCCCAAACTAAGTGTTTTAGGCTCTCAACTTCTCTCCCCAAAAGCTCTCTAATTCTGAGATTCATTTCCATTTATAGCCCTCGGAGGAGGTAAGAATAAAATGTCCAACATGCCCTCAAAAAGCAGCCTTCATTCTTTGACTTTCACAATCTTCCGCCTCGCTCAACCGGTTGAGCCACTTTCTTCGTTGTTAAGATTCGACTCTTCTTCAGGGTCAACCAGTTGAGGTATGGTGGTTTACGCTCTGCTTCAGTTTGAATCGGTTGAGCTTGAAACTCAACCGGTTGAGGCAACATAGTTTGACTTCTAATCACTTTCAACCAGTTGAGCTTGGTGCTAAACCGATTGAACGCTACCTCTAAGTTTTCTATTTTTCTTTGACCAGTTGTGGATTGGGCATTCCCCATTTTGGCTTTTAATTTGGCTCAACTGGTAGAACCTACAAGTTCAACTAGTTGAGGCTTGAAAATTCTCATTCTCATCTCTTTCACTCCAAATCATTTCCATTTTGCCTTTTTGCCGCTTTCAATCTCTTTAACACTCTTTTTGAACTACAAAATAATTTAAATCACTTGTGCCCAATAACGATTAAATAGAACAGATAATACGCGCAATAATATTAAAATGTGGGAGAATGCATCGGTTAAATAGTAATACAGTGCGTGAATCATTTGCTGACCGAACTCACAAGTTGAGACTACACTTACATGAATCGAACTCAGTCCATAGTGAGGGGGCAAGCATACTCGCACAGGGAGTGAGGAAGAGAGGAAGGCAGAAGGCGCTCCTACCTTCTAGATAGAGCGTGGTGTAGAAGAATTGGTGGGGACCTCCATTTATAGAAGTTTGTGGTTCGACTTTGTAAGCATAAAGTCCATCTATAGGAGTCT
This sequence comes from Actinidia arguta var. hypoleuca, assembly GCA_030159115.1. Taxonomy (NCBI): domain Eukaryota; kingdom Viridiplantae; phylum Streptophyta; class Magnoliopsida; order Ericales; family Actinidiaceae; genus Actinidia; species Actinidia arguta. The sequence goes on along the minus strand of BRYE01000009.1, from coordinate 11,862,258 downwards.
CTATAAGCTTCAAGAGCTTTCAAAGAGGACAAATACATGGTTGAATGCGGTGACGACACATGACATTAATGAGTTAGCAAGGAACTAGAGAGATTACGTTGGGTCATGGGTGTTTGGACCAAATTGAGCTCACGTGAATCAAGCTCGGTTCCGTCAAGACTACTTGCTGAGGTTGTTCGGTGCTCGGTGGTTGGACAAGATGAGTTCAAGTATTAGATTGTTCGGTCTCGAAAATTTGGTCGCCTAGACAGGCAACTAGACCGAACTCATCGCAAAGAGTCTCGGCCAAGTTCGAGTGGACCAAAATCATGTAAACCAGATTGGGTTAAGTCGAACTCGAGATGGGTGTGCACAAAACGGTGTGAGGAATCTCGGTTTGGTTCAGTGAGGGTTGTTCGGTCTTGGGCTAGGAGGGACTGGTTCGGTTAAGATGAATTAGGTTAAATTCGAAACGCGAACATGGGCTGACCTGGAGTTGTGTGACTGGACACACGTAGCTGTTGGGATGTTTTGTTCAATCCATATCTTATTCTTGTTCGACATGTTCGATCCTGGACCATGAGATTTTGGGTTGATTAAGGCTGTTTGGATATGGGCTTGGAGGTTGTTCGGTCCATGGACTAGTTGATTCTATGTGCGACTTAGGGTGTTTACTCAATCCAAGTGAGACGGGCAATTCGAATGTTGGGTGATTTGAACTTTAGTGGTCTAGGGTGCTCAATTGAACTGAACCGAGCAAGGAACTCAGGCGAACCACACAAGGACCAGACAAGCTGTTTGGTGGACTGAACTAAGCTACAGACTTGTGATGTTGTTCAGTTGGCCAGGATTGTGATGGAATTGAATTTTGAATGGAATCGAACTCATGAGGAAGGTAGTTTGGTTGCGCAAGGATGATCTCGCGCGTTGCAGCATAATCGGGCTAGATTTAGGGTTGTTCGTGGATGAGTTCAATTGTTCGGTGGCGTGCTAGTTGAGAACTGAACTCAATGGTTCGAGCACATGTGGTTGATTCGTGGTGGTGTTTTGTGTACGGGCAGAGCTCGGCGAATGGGATAGCTCGATTGGCGATTGAGGAAGAGAAAGAGATTTTGATCCATGAACAAAGAGGACAAAGTTGGGCGCACCGAGCACACTTTGAGGACGGTTCGGTTAGAGGTTGTTCACTAGGCCATCCAAGTACGAAATGTTTGGCAATGAGCTATTTGGCCAATTCACCTCCCAAACTTGATGGACCATAACGAACTCATGTGAGGCTGGGCAGAGGACTGAGTTCGGCGTAGTGAGTTTGGTTGGGTTGGGTTAGATTAGGTAGACTTTATCCCAAGTTCGGTTGAGTTTGGCATGAACACGTCGATTTGGTCCGACGTTGGCATGTGGATCTCTCATTTTGGGAATGGCAAGATTGAACTCGTTCAAAGGAGTTAGGAAGCTCGGTCCACGGACTGGCATGGTCGAAGAGAGTTGACTTAGAATTGAGCCTGGAGAGTTAGGCCCGAGGCGGACCATGTGCAGGGATCAGGAAGTGCGGAATTGAGGGTGGAAAGTTTGAATATGGGATAATTTAGGAATATAAAATGCGCACTGAGCAAAAAGTAAAAATCCTAAACTCACGGTCTGGTTTGTATTGAGAAAGTGAGGTGTAACTATATTCTTTGGGTTTCCATTTAGAAGCTCCCCCACATCATTTCTCTCTCATGGAGCCCAATTACACAAACTCCCTACATAATTCCTACCTAATGCGAACAATTCCAATAAATTAACAATAAAATGAACCGCTAAAAGGACCACAAGTACGTATTGGGTGTTTGTGTTTCTGGATTTTATTTATTCTATGCGATAAGTGTTTTTCAAAAACTAATATGTAAGGGAATAAAATACCAAGTACTAGATTTAGCTAAGTTAGGGTAAGACCGCCGCCAGGCTATTACTCTATAGCAAGCTTAGTGGGGTCTCTTCGCCAGAGCTCGGTCTAGACGCAATAGTCGGTGGACATCTCAAGGTACAATAGGGGGAAAAAGGTGAATTGCACGACGAGATTTCCTTTGACACCCCTCACGCAAGATCGAGGCACCGGTGACATGATGGGCTAGCTACCAAACGTGCCTTAGGGCCATGGCTGGGTCAACTGCTTATTCACTGACACGGTAGTCAGCGCGTCCCGGCACGGGTCGAGCTACAGTTTGTCTAGTGACATGACAATTGATGTGTATAGGCACGCCTCGAATGTGCTATAAAAGGCCTTGCCTTTTCACTCTCAATGTACATAACTCTTAGTATCTCAAAGCTTAAACACACTTCTCTCTATAAAACTTTTGGTCACTTAATCGTCAGAGAGTCATTTCCGAAATAACTCCGGCGATCATTCTCATTGTTTATGTTCGGTTCGGTAGGCCAAGAACCACTGTCAACCGTTATCCAGCCACCACAAGTAGACATCTTTGATTTCGGCACTCATTTCCAACACTCACCCCCCCACAATTGGAGTTGTCTATGGGAAATCGATCGTAGACATCTAGAAAAATTGATTCTAATGGCAT
>BRYE01000009.1:11839718-11844718 GCA_030159115.1 Actinidia arguta var. hypoleuca | reverse complement strand
AAGTGGAGAGTATGTGTTGATTTCACAAGTCTCAATTGAGCTTGTTCTAAAGATTGCTTTATGTTGCAAAAAATTGACGAACTGGTGGGCTCTACTTCGGGTCATGCCCGGATGAGTTTCTTTTACGCATATCGAGGTTACCACTAGATAGCGATGCACGAGCCTGACCAAGAAAATACTGCCTTTATCACCCCCCACCCCATAGCATATTCTGCATAAGATCATGCCATTTGGGTTGAAAAGTGTTGGTGCCACATACCAAAGAATGATCATCAAGATGTTCGAGCATATGATGGGTAAAACCATGGATGCTTACAATGACAACATGGTGGTCAAAAGCAAAAAGAGTCGGACCATTTGAATGACCTCTCCAAGTGTTTACAAATTTAAAAGAACACAAGCTGAGATTGAACGCAGCTTAGTGCTCCTTTGGAGTCAGATTGGGCAAATTCTTGGGGCACTTGATAACTCGGTGAAGGATCAAAGCAAATCCGAAGCAGCAATAAATGACCTTGTTAACTCGAGGACTACGAATGAGGTTCAAAAACTAATTGGAATGAGCAGAAGCACTTAACTGATTTATAAGTAAGTCTTTTGACAACTGTCGTTTATTTTTTCAACTCCTTCGCAAAAATACAAAATTTTCGTGGAATAAAGAGTGCGAACTTCCACTCCAACAATTCAAATAATTCTTGACTAAACCACCACTTCTTTCTACTCTGGATGAGGGAGAATTGCTTTACATCTACCTCATCGTCTGTGAACACACATTAGCTTGGTGCTACTAAGATAAGTATATAGAGAGCAACGTCAGATCGACTTCGTTAGCAAGATTGCCAAACGAGGTACCTGCTGCTGGAAAACTTGGTACTAACCTTAGTAGTTACTTCGCGAAACCTCATGCACTATTTTCAAGCGCATCCAATTGCAATGTATACCGAGTATCCGCTCAAAATATTTTAATAAAAGCGAACTTGTCCAGACGACTGTCAAAATGAGTCGCCGAGCTCATACAGTTCGATGTAAAATCTTTTTCAAGAGCAACAATCAAAGGCCAAATCTTGGTTGATATTATCATAAAGTTCTTGGCCCAAACTATGAGTTTAGAGCCGGGTTACCCCACGTCTACACATAGTGAAGAGGAGAATTTAGTAGGAACATCAGTTATGACCGAGCCAGCACCTAAAGGTCCTGAGGTTCGTAAGGAACCATCTCAGATCGATAAAGCGAAAAACAATCTAGAAGCAAGGGCAGGCGTTGTTCTAAAAAGTTCTGAAAGGGCAATTTTGAGCATTGCCTTAGGCTTAATTTTTCCACAACCAGCGAGGCTAATTACAAGGCTTTCATTGTGGGACTTCGGTTTTCCAGCAAGCTAAGAGTTCCCGAGCTTCATATTTTTAGTGATTCAAGTTGGTGGTCACCCAAGTTATTGAAAAATTCAAAGATCGAGAGCCAAGATGGCTAAGTACATGGCAATCGCAAAGACCCTCCTCATTGAATTCAGAGTAGTTTAGATTAGACAGGTGGGGAGGGATTTAAATTCACATGCAAATGCACTGGCAAGCTTGGCATTGTTTTTTGAAGGAGAAACTGGTCAAACCATCGTCGTCGATTTGATTTCAGTTCTCAACCATTAAACACATCAAGAAGATGTCTTAATGAACACTGAGCTGGATGGATTGTAGAAATTTTATGCCATGACAAGTTTTTATAAGACAAAAGGGAAGTGCACAAGCTCTGAGTAAAAGCAGCGTCGTTTTGGATTTCCCTCACGGGAGACTTATACAAAAGATCTTATTCGAAGCCCTATCTATTGTGCGTTCACCTGAGCTTGGTGGAAGATCTTATGGGAAGGTCCATAAAAGATAACTAAGCTCCCTAATAAGGGTGCTTATCATCTTGAGGACCTATAGAGCAAGCAGGTCCCGAGACCTTGAAAGTCCAACAACTTGAGGAAATACTATCATTGAAATATAACTTCTCTATACCAAGCCTGTATTTATAAAAATTGTACACTTACTTTGAGAAATCATTGTTCGTCAAACCTTTGGTCGCCACATTTACTAAATATAGATATTTTCCTAACTACGCAAATAGTGATCACTTCAAGAATTTTATGTTGAAACCTAAAAAAGTTTTGAAAATGTACATAGCTCGGTTATAAGAACCACATTTGGATGCCATAAACTACTTATGAAATTTTTCAGTGCAAAATGTTTCAAAATGAATTTGAACCGAAATGCATTCTTCATTTTCCTAAGCACGAGCTAAGGCGATCCTAACAAAAAACACGAGACTAGTCATCGAGCTGCTCAAGCATGAGCTTAAGATCCTGAAGTAGCGTGACTAATCACCGACTTACTCAATGCATGAGCTTGAGATATCTTTAAGTTAGCGCAAGGTTATTCCGCCGAACTCGCTCAAGCACGAGCTTGAGATGTCATAAATTGTTATGTTCTATAGAAAAGTATCACTTACGCTATTGCATGACGAACAACAAAATATTGCTAAGGCATGCACATAACTCATTGATAAGCTGCCGGAGCATTGAGCTTAAGAGCATTCAGATTAAACTCGAGACAAGCCAAGGGAAAATCCATATCCACTCTGGCATGCAAATACAACATTTTTTTGCTAAGGCATGCTCAAACCATTACCAACTGAGCCGAGACAAGTCAAGAGCAAAGCTATATATATATATGTTATGGAATGCAAACAACAAATATTCGCTAAGGCATTATATAACTTGGTCTTCGAGCTACCTGAGCACCGAACTCAGGACTATTCTAAACACTAAAGGCAATGCAAAGGCAGGAATAAGTTAAAAAAGAAGTAAAGGTAAGACCAAGCTGGAGAATGAAAAAGCATTTCATATCAAAAAATGTTTACAGACCAAATTCAGAAAATGTTACAAGTGTTTCACAAAAATATCTACAAAAATTTTCAAAGGACCATCCCCCTTAATGCAGTAAAAACACTTTACACTTCGGGGGATGTTCGGATCTCTAGCTCCATTTTCCTTGGCTCCAGCCCTGAGCTCGCCTTTTGTCCCGGTGTCTCCCACCTTGACTCCGCAATTAGGTCCCCTTTCTGCCGACTAGTTCACATATTCCTCTTCAATAAAGCCCATCAAAATCATGGGCACATCCGGGAGAACTGCCACAAGTATTGTCGCGGTCCACGCAGGATGATTAGGAGGTGTCCCGAGATTTTTTAGGCAAGTGAGCCAACCTTCATGATATAGTCCTAGGCAAAGCTCGGACACTTGTCTGAGGTACTGGTCCCCATCCCGGTTCCAGCGCAGTCAAAGACCTGCTAGTACACAGGGCCCTAGGCCACCTTTTAAAGATCATCCAGATCATGCAGAGCCTTGTCTATCTTACCCTGAGCAACAGTAGCTTCAATAAGGGACAAGACCATTACTTCAGTGTGGGACCCACGCTCATCAGTGAGAATTGTCTCTATAGAGGCAAGATTATCCTTGACCTTTTCAGTTCAGCCTCTAGAGACATTGGCTTACTTCTAGGCCTTTTTAAGCTCGGAAGAATATTTCTTAAGTTGCTCGAGGTTATTCATCGCTCTCTGGAGGACCTTCGAACACAAGAACAAAAAATACTAAGTGTTAAAAGGCACAAAAAGTAAGACAACTAAACTAAAATCCTCACCTTCGTATTGCATCACCATAGCGTCATCATCTTCCACTGAATCTTCTACAACTAGGAAACTACATCTTGAGGAAGCATAACAACCTGTGCAAGGGCAAGGTACGTGTCATAATCCCAAGATGTATTGGTAGTGGTTACCTGCCTCCCTTGCACGAATAGCACAAGCTCCAGAACCCAAAGCTCGAGGGCAGTGGTTGGAGTGGAGGTACCCACCAAGCCTGATTTCCTCCTCTCCCCATATGCATTTACCGGAGGCACCCACCTCGGGTGTCTTCCCCTTATCTTTTTAAGGGCACAGGGAGTAAGGGAAGCTCAGCTCTACCGAAGTTGGGATTGGAACAGAGGCTAGAGTTGGGACTGGGACATAAACTTGGACTTCAGGAGCAGAAACAACAGCCTTGGACTTTTTTAGGTCAAGAGTATCAGCGAGATTCTTGGCCTTTGGAGGCATATCTACCTCGGAGTTTGAGTCTACACCTTCGCCTCTAACAATGGAATGGTCAACTTCATCCTAAAAAGTCGGGGGAACATGAGGAAGCTCGAGATCAACAAGGCCTTTCTCGTTCGATCTAATCAAGATAGGATCCGCTGCAAGAAAGTTATCCGGGATCGCTGCCCTAACAACATGCTTAACCCCTTCCCCTTCTTCAAACTCTTCATCTTTGTCTTCTTCTTCCTCTCCACTCCCCAAGAGATCAAATAAGCTGGAGTCACCACTAGAACCTATACTTTGACCCTCGGCTTCCTCTCGAAGTCTCTAGAGCTCAGCCACTACTGCGTCAACCTCTTCGCTGATTTCAACCAAGCTAGATTGATGGAGACGTGAAGCAGGGTCTTGAATGCGAAGGGGCGGAAGCCTAATTCTACCAAGTTACTTTGCTAGGCAGGGAATGATGTGACAGTAGATTGGCTCATACCACAAAAGCATTTTCACATCTCGGGGTCTTTAGCAATTGTTTCTACGCTTGATTGCCATGGTAAATAACTCAGCCCTCTTCCAGAATGAGTTGTTGAATCCCAAAACATGTCAAACAAGGTGCAACAGGTCAGCAACAATATTGTATATTATACAAGTGCAGTAAAAGAAACAACCGAGGTCACAAAAATTTTAGAAAAAACTTACAAAAATAGTCAGAAGAAGGGACAAGTATTGGAAAGCAGGAATGGCATTGAAATCGGTGTCAAAAATAAGGTCGGCAATGACATTCAAACGGCAGCAAGTCTCGGGCACACTTTTTCTCTCTACAAGGCTCTCAAAGATGCAAGATGAACAGCGCCTGGGAGGAGCCAACTATTTATATGGAAGCCCAATGGGCAACTTTCCCACCAAACAAG
>BRYE01000009.1:11817218-11822218 GCA_030159115.1 Actinidia arguta var. hypoleuca | reverse complement strand
TGTTATTTGGAGACACGTATAATTTATTGATCTGTGTTATGTAAGTCGGTAATGTTGTATAACAGCTCTTTATATGTTTCCTAACATGAAAACTAATGGGCTGATTGGAACCTTGTTGTCACGATACTTTAGTTACTTGTGCGGAGGAAGAAGGGAAAATGGTTCATCTTGTAACTGATGGGAGCCGTAAGGGGACATCTGGGGATCATATTAATCCATACAACATTATTGTGCATGGCGTGTATAAGAGAGGTTGTTTGGACAAAGCCCTTGAATTTATTTGTAAGATGGGAATTTCCTAGACCTTTTGATAGGAGCTTCAGGATACTGGACATTGGGGGCTGAGACTCGGAAGATGCGACAAAGGTTTGTCTTCAAACAACTCCGAGGAAGTAAGTATTCCAAGTGGTCTGGCATATGATAGTTCGATGCAGGGATGCATATTAGCTGATGAATCTTACCATTGAGTAATTTCTATAATGATTTTCTTGGTGCTAATCACGAACTCTAGTCAGTTACAAAATAGTGAATAACAATTGTTAGTTTGTATAGCATTAACTCGGTTGCTCTATTACGATTCAATGTGATCACATGTTTCTGAACATTCATCTCAAAGTGACATGTTTCGTAAGTTAGCAAAGATGAACACTCTTGTGGTAGCAAAAGCATATGTCGACATGGTGTATAATTTTTGCAATGATGGGCAATTGTGGACGCTATGTTTTTTTAAGAGCGATTGGGTTTGCAAACATGTATGTTGACATGGTAACAAAATCATGAAGACTTCATGATTTTGTTGAAACAAAGACCATATTTGGAGGCTCTTGGAGGTTTCTCTTTTTTTTTTGATTAACCACAGAATGTCCTAGGCGGTTTTTGACCACCCAGACTAATCTCTATGACCTGTGGCAGCTAGCCCTTCGCATCACAGGATGTAAACGCGGATGTGCAACGTAACAGTCAGGAATCGAAAGCGAAACCTCCGAGTGTTAGCTCGCATCCCGGACTTCCGCCCTTTGCTATCACGCCATATGCCCGAGAGCGGATGAGACTCGAACCCAAGACTTCAGTCTTGGGAAGGCCAGCCCTTTACCACTTGGGCCAAGCCTTGTTCTCTAGAAGTTTCTCTTTCTTGTTCTATGGTTTGGTGGCTTTGATTGGATTCAAAAATGATTCGCTTGGAAAGAACAGATGAAATTGAAGCACGGGTTTGGTAAAATACTGGGTCTCTCAATGACTTGCATTTTCTGAGTAAATGCTGTGGTTGTAGAGCCATCTTTTGCACGAATTGAAAATGCTATAATCACTGGTTTGTCACTGCTGGTTAGATGCTTGTAATTGGTTCCGTGTTTTGAAAAAATTATGTGTACCATGTTTTGCCACATTCGCAAATGGTAATATATGTGGCCATCCCCTTTTAACACTTGCAAATCATGTGTTTATATCTGTATTCCGTGTTTGGAACTTGGGCTATCCCCTTTTAACAATTACAAATCATGTGTTTATATCTGTATTCCGTGTTTGGAACTTGAATTTGTCAAGGAAATACACACACAAATAAATAGATGGATAGATAGATAGATAGATATTAGCTTGTTAAACAATTAGTCTTGAAATATCATGCCTGGAAGCTGAGAATATTCATTAATTATTTACAACTAATTAGACCAGTTGCTTTTCTAATTACTCCATTTATAACTTGGTCACTACCACATCAAGTATTATCACTATCCAACCAACCACTTTTGCTATGGAAGTTATCCATTAGATTAATACATAGAGAATGGTCGCACCTACTATTACAACACAAGTTTCGAGTTATGTCATGGGCAAAGTTTATAATACACACAGTCTTCAATTGTGATAAATGTTATGATCAATGTGGTAAATGTTATAGCGGTTGTGTATATTAAGAATAACAAAAAATAGTGTGTTATATATTATTATAGTAAATGTTACATACTTTTGTAATAAAAAAATTAATAATTTTTTCTGTTACGATATTGGTTTTGGAAATGCTTCAAAATTTCTTCCCTTTTGTGTTATCTATAAGTTACCTTTTAAGTTTTAACTCTTGTCCCATATTGATTTTGTATGTAATTTTTTACTAGTGTTTGGGCCAATTAGGTTCGGCTAAAGCTTAGGTGGCTTAGATAGGTAAAGTGAGATAAGTTTAACAATCCAAAAAACTTTTCTTAATGGCCAACAAATTAATTTTGGTTCTCAGATTTTCATTCCCATGTTTTTTTTGGTTCTCCGGGTTTTTATTTTTTGCTCCACATTATATTTTTATTTAATTGTACTATTTTTTGTCTTCATTATGGTGAACTTACCAAAATACATTTTTGTGTAAAAAAAATATTTGATTAAAATGAATATTTTGATAAATTTATTCTAATAAAAAAAATATAATTACTAAAAGAGGAGCATAAAACTCACTAGTATTTTTTTAACATATATAAAAAACATAGTACGTTTTTTGGACCCATTTTTTTAACAATCAGCACCACCCAGTCAAAGATACCTAATATGCTAATAATACCTGGCATGCATAGTTTGGTAAAACTAGATTAGGATCAGGCTCCTAGGAGAGCCCAATTGACCACCATGGCCAAATTTACATACAAGGTCCAAGAAGAGGAAAATTATCATGTGCTTCCAGCTGTAAAAGCTGATTATCCAAATGAATAATCAAAAGTAAAAATACATAAAAATTGAGCTTTTAAAAAAATAGTTTTTTTAAATAAAAATTATTTGTTGCCCATAAATAAAAGCAAAAATTGTGATAAATAACCAGGATTAGTCGAGATACGTGCAAGTTCACTCAGGTACCCAATTAAATTGTTATTCCGAAGTGTAATACATAATTAAAAATAGAATAATATTTTATTAAAAAGTCAAGAACAAATTACAAGAGAAACAGAAAATTACATAAATGAATACAAAATTTGCAAACCGAATATATGAACCGTTGAGAATGTTGTGTCGAGACCTGTGTTTCACACGATATCCTTAAGGCAGATTCGTCATCCACTAGTGCTTGAGTTTTGATGAGCATCACCTCCCAAGATGCACCGCACTGATCGGACTGCAGTGGTGGCATTGCACTTATGTCACTGCAAACTCACAAACTCACAATGTTTTTTTATCTCCCTTAGAAAATTAAAATGTAGAAGAAGATCGGACTGCATTGATGGCACTGATTGGGCTGCTAACTCACAATGTTTCTAATTTCTCTTGAAAAAATTAAAAGCTTGAAGAAGAGCTCTCCCATGCTATGTTTGTGCTCAGTTCTTATTATGTATTAGAAACAAAAGAGATGATCATATGCTTATATAGGAGTGGAAGACTCTATTATTCATTACATAGGGTTGATGGCTCCTTATTGCAATGGTAATGGTTGTATAACAGCAACCATTATGATTTTATAACACTCCCTAATTGTGTATTAACATCAAAAGATTATTTCACTCATCTCCCACAATCGATGTGGAATTAGAGTATACTTTCTATCACACATAGCTAGTTCATTTTGAGAAACATTATATCACTCATTCCTTACCAGTTTTGAATATATTTTATATCATTGGAAAGCTCTCGCGGAGGAGGAAACATTATATCACTCATTCCTTACCAGTTTTGATGTTCTTTAACAAGTAACAACCTTCTTACCAGTAATAGTATTTATGTGAACTAAACGGTGTTGTCCACCATTGTGGGGCCCACTACAGCCCGCTTTGAATGGTCTAATACGATTATTTTTTAAATCACAGTAATATATCATGTGTGAAAGAAAAAAAATCAAATCGTTAAGATAATCGTAGTAACATAATACATTTAACTAATCAAATCGTTTAGAGGTGAATCGTTTGTTTTTTCAAACACAAACATGATAAAATAATGTTTTTATAATTGTTAGATTTTTGATTTTTTACACCAGTGATATAAATATAAAAGTTTTAAAATATCTACACAGATTATATTGTAAAAGAAAAAATAAACCATGATGGGCCCATAACGCTGAGGGATCTATGGTAGATTTGGTCCTCTCAACCATAGAAAATCAAAGACTTAGCCGAAGGGATGACCTATAGAGTCACACTATCTAGGAGTTCTTTCTCGATAAGTATTATATAATCAGTTACTTAACTCATGTAGCGGTAAGTCATAAAATCACGCATTAATAGTTGCACGAACCAATATTCTAATCCAGGGGCGGAGGGAGCAAGTGACCTTGAGGGTCACCAGCCCCTCTTGCATTTTTTTGGAAATTATACTAGATACCTTATATTTTTGTAGAATCTTTTATATATTCCCTACAAAATTAAACTAGTGCCCCTAGTTAGGTAAGCCCCCTATCTATTTATATTTGTAAAAGAATCCATATATTTATTAATGAAGTAATATTTTTAAAAATTAAATAGGTGATTAATGGATGAATGATAGGCTACTGATATAAATAAAGTGAGACATTTTTTATAAAATTCATAATGATGCTATGACGTAGAAATTTCAAAAAATAAAAATCCGTTAGATTCAATTGAAAAGTTCTATATTTTAAAGGATGACTGCTTAAAGTTTTCAAATTATTCTATAAATTTTGGTGCTTCATCATAAATATTTAAGCTTAATAATGTGTTAATGTTGTTGATTATGGCAAAAGAAATTCATGTTCTGATATATTCTCGCTCCACCATTATTTTAAACGTTGTGCATCGTTCGTTAAGACTTGAAAGTCTTGCATACCAACTTTGGCACTAAATACAAATATCGAATTGGGGACACTCGGGATGATCAGTGGAAAAAATTCATAACAATGGTTACACCGCATCATCGTTGTTACACGGTATCACAATTCAATTATAAGTTGTCAAATTTACATAATGAACTCTACTATGTTAATGTGACAATTGTTAATTTTTTAAAAGTAATAGTTACATTTATCCATATGATTTTCTTATATTATTTGTTGCACATTATAAATATCAGTGTTATAACCA
>BRYE01000009.1:11799718-11802218 GCA_030159115.1 Actinidia arguta var. hypoleuca | reverse complement strand
ATAACCTTCATAACTCTGTTTTAAAATGGATTAGGTATCCTATTCCTAATAAAAAAGCTCTTTTGGACAGATTAAATTTTGCTTCTGTATTCTCTAAATTTGATTTCAAGTTTGGATATTGGCAAGTTCAAATTAATGAAGCAGATAGATATAAAACTTCTTTTGTACTTCCATTTGGGCATTATGAATGCAATGTTATGTCATTTAGACTTAAAAATGCTTATTCGGAATTTCAGAATATTATGAATGATATTTTTTATCCATATTCTGATTTTTCTATTGTTTATATCAATGACATATTAATATTTTCAAATAATATTGATCAACATTTTAAACATTTAAAATTTTTAAAGAATGTTGTAAAAACAAGGGTTTCGTCTTATCTGTCCCAAAACTAAAATTATTTCAAACAACTATAAGGTTTTTAGGTCATAATATTAATCAAGAAAATATTATTCCTATTGAAAAAAGTATTGAATTTACTTCTAAGTTTCCTGATGAAATTAAAGATAAAACTCAACTCCAAAAATTTTTGGAAAGTTTGAATTATATTTTAGACTATTATCCTAATTTAGCTCAAGATGCTACAATTTTGTATTCAAGATTGAAAAAAGATCCATCTCCATGGACAGAAGAGCATATTAAGGCTGTTCAAAATATTAAATTAAAAATTAAACAATTACCTTGCTTTATCTCTTACAAAAACCAATTGGAAGAAGGTTATGGAAATTGATGCTTTCAATATTGGCTATGGAGGCATTTTAAAACAAATAAATTTTGTATCCAACAAGAAAGAGCTTATACGCTTTACCTCATAAATGTGAAAATCTGCACAACTTAATTCTTTTACTATAAAGAAAGAAAATGCTATCTATTGTTAAATGCATTTCTAAATTTTAAAATAATTTATTAAATCAATTTTTTGATATTGAGTTGATTATTCAACTGTTAAACAGGTTATCAAAAAAAGATACTAAAAATCTTGCATCAAAGCAAATATTTGCTAGATGGAAAGTTGAATTATCTATTTTTTATTTTTAAATTGATTATATCAAATGAAAATCTAATTCTCTCCCTAATTTTCTTTCCAGGGAATTTCTCCAACGAACATCATGATCAGTTATACTGATATTAAAAACTTAAATGAAAAGATTAAAGATATTGAACGCGAAGAATTTTGTTTTAATTATTATGAGAAAGCCCTTATCACTAAACAAGGGAATTTCCAAGCTATAAAAAATCATAATATTGAATATAGCATAAGAGATATAACTCTTAAAGAGAAAATAAGGAAGTTTTATATAACTAAAACTTAAAAGCATATTGCTTTCTGTTCTTATTTTCAGATGGCATCCTCATCCAGAAGAGGAGGAAGGATAATAACCCCAAAGGCAGAGGTAGGGAGGATATCTTCTTCCCATATTTTCATTGATGATGAAGGTTTCACTATGGTGACCAAGAATTCTTTTTCAAATAGGGATAGATATGTTGGTTCATCATCCTCTTCCCATAAAAAGAAAGAAATTACTCCTTCAAATCAGGAAACTATGGCTAATATTGTAACCAAGGAAGATACATACTATATCTCAAAAAAAAAGTTCTCTTCATGTTTGCTATATTGAGCAAGAAGACATAAGTTTATAGATGACGCTTGGGCAATGAGAACAAGATATTTAGCCCCATATCAGACAGACACCTTCCTATATAGAAAACCTTGTGGATATTTTGAGGCAATCATGACATATACAGACAGTATGAATATTAGTCATACTAAAGAATCTCCATCAGATTCCACCAGTGCTATTATCTATAGCAAAGCCATTATCAAGAAAATTATCAAACCAGATTCTTGGAGTTTTGATCTTGCAAGCTCTAAAATTATGAAGATTAATGATGCATCACCTAATTATAATTATTAGGATTATCAACATGGATTCCATCATATTTTCTTATGTCAGAACAAGAAGATTAAGCATACTTAGTTCTTCAAGTTATGCAGTCAGATTATTCTATCCGGAGGAGTTTCATCTTGGTTCTATGATTGGTGGCTTATATATGGGCCTATTCATAATATTCTACCCTCCAATATTTTGGAATCTTACCATATATGGGAAGTTTCGCATCCTCTTATAAGGGGAAAGGATAATCTGCCCTATAATCATAATATGATTCTTTTATTTATTGAATTTAGAATTCCATGGATATAGAAAATAGGATTTCATTATTAAATCTGACTCTAGTGTTGATATTCCAACACTACAACGAGTTTTCTGGGTAAGATGGTGGAATAATTTTCCCAAGAAAGATATTGTTGATCTTTATACTCAGATTAATAAACAAGTTGATTAATTCTCTAAATATCAATTTAGCAATAAAAAAGTATCTTCATTCTTAAACATATCATCTCTAAACCCATTTGAGATGTTAAAAGATCAGATTAAATCTGAATGTCCAAATATTTCAGAAACAGATCTTATGAAGAAATGTATGTAATTCTTTA
>BRYE01000009.1:11792218-11794718 GCA_030159115.1 Actinidia arguta var. hypoleuca | reverse complement strand
CCCTAAATCTTTCATACTCTTCTTTTTATAGCTTTTCAATAAACCCCTACAATTTGCACATTTACAATTCTATTTTCTGGTAAAGTTCACTTGTATATTGTAACATAATTATGCTTAAATTGATTCGATTTAGGCGAGTCTATCGCATGCAATAATCCTTTTTTTGTGCCTATCTTTTTTCAAGCTATTTTGTCCTTCCTCTAGATCTATTTTCTAGGTCCTTGGATGCACATGAGGAATTGATCACCATACTATATGATCAACTCATGTGGTTTTGCTAAGAATCTGATCCAGTTATGTGGTTTAGAAACACAAATGCCTTTCTAATTATGTGTTTGGATTGCAGATTTAACGATGGATTCAGCAACAGAAAGAACATATAAGAAAATCAAAAATAAATTTATAATTTGCAACCAGGAGGAATCAATACATGCTAAATATATTCTGAGGAGTTGGCAGTTCGCTGAAGTAAAGGCTCTCTAAAAATTCCATTCAATACAAGTCCAAATGATACCATGGTATAGATGAGCTAGAAAATACATGATGGGTTTGCAACTGAAAGTGAAAGGCCAAAGAAAAAGATTGATTCAACCAGTGACGACTCGTGAGTACGAGGGACAGTCATTGACAATGAATGCTAAGGGCTAAATCGTAATTTAGTACTTAAACTATTTAAATTTGTTTACTTCATCCATGAATTACCAATTACGACTATTGAGTCTTCTAACTAATCAATTTCAGTCGATCGGGTCCAATTGACAACCCGCGCATCTAAAAAGTGAACGGCATCCATCCACATGACCTATACGTGAGAAAAAAAATAGTATTTTTGTATATGGATAAACGTGAATCGCACATGAGCCACCCTAATTGACCTCATACTATAGTAATCGATCACCAATTTAGGCGAAATTGTTGTTTAGAATTTTTAACAAAGGAAAGTTTGTAATCAAATCAAAAATGTCTTAGATTCTAAGATCAGATAATAAAACCCTCAATTTCGTGTAGGTCGTATAGATGGATGTCGTCCACTTTTTAGACGGTGGGTCGTCAATTGGACTTGATTGACTTAAACTGATTAGTTGGAGGACTCAATAGGGACAATTTATAGTTTAGGGACGAAGTAAACAAATTTGGAATAGTTTAAGGACCAAATTAAGATTTAACCTGAATGCTAACATGTGATAGCCCGCAAAATTATGAATTCCACTACATGCGAGTATGTATTGTTAATATATTATACAAATTGCATTGTAATCTATATATATCTTTTTAAAATTTTAAATGAACCTTTCGTATTATAATAAAACTAGTAATTACCCGTGCCCACGGGCACTATGTAAAAAAAAAGGACAATTTCTTATGCATACTCGTTAAAGTTTTATAATTTAAAAAACAGCTAAAATATAAATATCAAATAAAAGATACATTGCATTTATATACGAAGAGATAAAATACTATAGAATGAAGAACAATTAGAAAATATAATGATTTTGAAAAAATATTGCTAGTTTGGGAGAAATAAAAAAAAAAATGAGTGTTTTAATTTTTTTTTGGGTGGGTCCTACTAAAAAAAATGATCCAATGGGTAAAATATATGTCTAGTTTTAGATATTTTTTTTTGATCAAAATTTATGTGGGCCCCACACATTTGAGAAGAGAAAGTGATAGTTTTTGGAGAGAAAAAAAATAATTTCAGGTAAAATCTCAACCGTTGAATTCATTCAAATAGATTTCAACCGTAAATAGCGGGAGATAAATTTGAGATTCAAAATAAGTTGTGATTTATATTATAGATTTGAAATAATTTCAAAATTATAAGGGTTTGTAAACACCATAAAATGCTATTCTGATCATAGGGTGAAAATTTTTCTATAGTGAAAAATGAGTTCATCTAATCAAAATAGCATCCAAACAATACTCCAACATTGCCAAAGCTGCAAAAAACCCAGGAGATGCTCAAAGGCCAACTCATAAGACAGAAGAACTAAGAGAGAAAAGGGTTGTTTTGGCATTCCATCATAAATTGTCAAATTTCATTCCTACGCATGAATTAATTTTATCCCACGAATTTCACGGAGATCTTATTTTTGTACTCTATTGTTAATAAAGGGTGTCTAAATAAATATCTAAGAAATGTTTACAATACCTATCAAACACTATTTACATTTATTATGTGATTGAAAGCAGAATATTTCCTTGAATGCCCCTCTAATCGATTTTATGGCAATCTGCAGATGTTATCTTCTAATGGCTCTGTCCAATGGTCATGGATTTTTGTAGATTCCACTAAGCTTCTGCTATTGGAACTGTCCAAAAAAAATTTTATTTTTATTTTTCAGTACTTTCCTTTTGGGGGGGACAACTAAATGGAATAAGAAGAATCATATCATGTTTTAAGCGCGCTAATCGACTTTTGTAGAAATAAGGTGATGCCTGATAGATAAGTTGCAGGCTGCGTTCAATTACCTGAAAATGATAGAAAAATACAGAAAAATTA
>BRYE01000009.1:11779718-11784718 GCA_030159115.1 Actinidia arguta var. hypoleuca | reverse complement strand
CCTGTTTTGGTCATCCTAACCTCAAAATTAAAAAAAATGTCATTTCAAAAAAATTGTAGGTATTTGAAATAGCTATCCAAAGACACTTTAATCAACTCAAAAGTTTTTGTATGAGGGAGTTTTATCCAAAATTCTGACTGATTTTGAAACAAAAATATGACGTAACTTTGGTTTGATTCTTGATCTTAAGACGGCGTCCTCGCGCCTTATTTTCGTGGTATTTTTAAATTTTAACTAGGATAGAGTATAACACTCAACCCAAGGGTATTTAAACCATTATTAAATCGAAAAATATAAAAGAAATAAAAAGACTTGTGAGGTTACCTCGTGAAACTAACTCAGATTTGTGTTCTTCGTGTCTTCGATTCCTTTTTCTTTCTCTTCTAACTTTGTCTCTCTATTTCTCTCAATCTCTTCTTTTTCCTCTCATCTTCCTTCTCTCTTTCTCTTTCCTTTTTCTTCTCTCTCTCTCTTCCTATGGTCTAGTCCCAGCATTTTTGCTGGGACAAGCATGGGGGGAGGGGGTGACTATTTCGGAATTGGAGATTTGATCACCTAGTGTCATATGGGATGGTTCACACTACTGTGTGGTCCCTATTGATCCACATGGGTCATTCATATATGCTTGACATGTGTACATTTTTTTGTTACGTTTTACAAAAAATCTTTTCGGGTATAAATTCATAAGAATGTAAAAATTTCTATAAAATCATAATTAATATGACAATATAACATACGGTAATTTTACATAAATAACATATATTGTAGTTACTTCGTATATATCGTATCATATAATATGATACCGTATCATATATATATAATTAGAGGAATTATATAATTAAATTATATATATATATATATATATATATATATATAACTTACTTAGAGGAATTTAAATATTTTAAAATTTTGGATTTTACACACGTTCAACGAATACCAGTAATTACAGAGTGATCCCAATATATATATATATATATATATGGCATGACATCACTCATGATCATATAGTTATAATCCTATTCTTATTACATCACTTCTCGATATTTTATTTTTCTCTAGCTGTCGGGGCATCATTCGAACTATGTGTTGTCTAAATTATATTTTTAAAAATAATCATTTTTTCTATTTCATGGCACATTCAAAACATAATATAGCATGCATTTATCTGTAAAATATAATAATATTTCAATAATTCAAACAACACATATTTTTATCGTAAACCTCATTTTAAGCAAGTAAAATATAACAAAACTCACTGAAAGTGGGTTTCCCAATTTTTCTATACTCGCAAGTTATAGTTCTTTGAATTTGGGTCTTATGTTTAATTTTTGAACCATTAGATCTAATCGTCTTATGGCTATGAATAACATACTAAAATTTTATAATTTTTTAAGTTTTAAAAATATTTAAAAATTAATAAATCGGATTAATTTCCTACAGAATTTTCTGTAATGAATTTTTAAAGACGGTCAGTCAGTCTATCATTTTTATAAAATTTATCAAAGCTAATTTAACTCCAAAATTTTAAATAAAACACTAGACACACGTGTATCTATAGTAAAAATATGATGAATTTTTAAGCTATATAACTATTTTTAAAAATTCGTCAAACATTCTTCTCAATTTAAGAATTTATATTTCAGGCTAATTTTGAATCATGTAGAGTCTGAATTTGAAACAAAGTTATGAATAAAAGTTGTATATAATTTTAATATCTTTCTAACTCAATTTAAATTGAGTAATTTAAACATCATATGAGAAAATTATGATCAAAATATAGTTTCTGTTCCAGAGGTAAAATAGGATTCCGACCTATTTAAATTTTTATTTTAAAAAAAATACATATAAATGCGAATTTTGGGGGGGTATTTGGAGGGTTTAAATATGCTAAATAGTATATTTAATAATACGGCTCAAATTAGAAAGAAAACATCAAAGAAAATGAGAAGAAATCAAATTTTACTTTAGTAAAAAAAATTGGAATAGATTTTTGTTTTGGTATCAATTATTTTTCTTTTCCTCAATTTCTATTTCTGCCAATTCTCTCTCTCTCTCTCTCTCTCTCTCTCTCTCTCTCTCTCTCTCTCTCTCTTTTCTTTTTCTTTCTTTCTCTTGTAAGTGAACTTACTGCCAACAACTTTTTCTTTTTATGCGTTACACACATACATGAGGAGAGCTGCTGCCAGCAGCTCTCTCCCTCTTTTATGCATTACATACAAACACACACACACACACACACACGAGGACAACTGACATGTAAGGTTACAAAATTTTTTTTTTATAAATATATATATAATTAGGATGCATATGTGATGTCATCATGCTATATGAATATATATATATATATATATATATATATATATATATATATATGAACTTTAGTATAAATTGACCCATTTAATATAATTGGGTCACTTGTTGTGTAGTTGAGCTTATATATAAATTATTTTGAGCCTATGAGTATGGGTTATTTTAATTTGTAGTAACAAGTGGGTTTATGTAAGAGAGTGGGCCATTACTTTGACGCATGCTTAGTTTTATTCCTTTGTAGGAGCCAAACAAGGCTCCCAAGTGAACTTTTATAACTTTTTTTTTCTCTCTCCTCTCTTGACCTAAACCAAATCTTAGCATTTATTTCTCTCCCTCTCTTTTTCTCTCTTCATTCAAAAAGGGTTTTAGCATTCAAACCAAGATTAGAGTGAGTTAGAGTGAGATTTTGATAGTGATCCATTGAAAAAAAAATCATCTACACAACAAGGGTTTCACATTGAACTTCAAAAAGATTTGAAATCGAAGCAAGTTGGATTTTGGCCATATCTCTTCTTCACTATCTTCTTAGAGCTTTCTTCCATCTATTTGAGATAAAAAGGGTTAAATTATTAGGGTTTAACATTGGGAGTGTGTTAATGGCTTATATTTAGTCTATTGAGGCATTATTTTGGGTATTAAACCCTACCTTGAAAAACATAACTTGGTTTATGAGAAAATCATGAGTCTGCACTTTGGGAATGTTCTGTTTTTAGTCAATCCACCGGTAGTGCTCAATCCACTACCGGTAATGAATACTTTGACTTCGCCTCTAAAATATTGTCTATCGGTAGTACTCAAATTTCTACCGGTAGTGAATATTTGATTTTTGCCTCTGGATCCTTATCTACCGGTAGTACTCAAATCCACTACCAGTAGTGAATATTTGATTTTTGCCTCTAACCTTATCTACCGGTAGTGCTCAAATTCACTACCAGCAGTGAATATTTTGACCTTGCCTCTGAAACTCTATTTACAGCTAGTACTCGAATTTGCTATCGGTAGTGACTATTTTGATTTTTTTGCCTCTGAAAGTCTGTCTATCGGTAGTACTCGAATCCACTACCGGTAGTGAATATTTTAATTTTTTCTCTGAAATCCTATCTACCAGTAGTGCTCAGAACCATTACCAGTAATCACTTACTTTGATTGACTATGAAGATAATTGGTAGTAAATACTTTTGCATTATTTCAATAATGGCTTATATTGATGATTTTGATATATTGCACATTAATGTTAATTGTATTAAATTTTTTGGTAAATAAATTTCTATGCATACTTGGAACTTGAAATTTGTTTTGAAAATGACACGCTAGGTAGTGCCGAGTTTTGTATATTAGTGTACCCAAAATAAGATGACTTGGAATAAGTTCATGGTGAGAGAAGGAAAATCCGTGCAGAAGGAGAAGCCAAAGCCATCGACTAGGGACCGAGAAGTTGGCCAGATATTGTCTCATATACTCCGTGCATGATGAGGCCGGTTTAGGTATTAGACTAGGTGTATCATTTGGGATAATTGGATTAATGCTTTTGAGAATGGAAAATTTTGAGAACTTGTTGATTTTATAAATTATGAATTGAAAAGTGTATTTTGATATAAATGCACATATTGCTTTATTGTATCATGTAATTCATTCTATATATACGTATCATGATTTTGGCTTGATACATCAAGCCCATTATTATCAAGCTCATTATTAAACTATTTTAAGATAACTTACCTTTATAATTAAATAAATTTTGGGTACCGAGATTTATCCTAATTCTTGAGGCATATGGATGCCGTTTTGTTTATTTGAGTTTATGCACTTATAATTGTGTATTTTAAATTGTAATATTTTTTTGGTCCGATGTAGACGTTGTCCATGTAATATCATTTTATTTTGTACTATAATAACTCATAGAAGGCATGGTCCCACTGGAGAGATTATTTATACTCTGACGTTATGGCAAAATGTTGTTATATCGTTTTAGTTTGATTTTCTTTATTTAGGGTGTTTTGCTTACGTGTCCGGATCTCGTTCATCCAGGGCGTGACATAACACACTCCACACACATGGGAAGCCATGCACATGCATGCCACACACACACTCTCATGCGTGGAAACACGTGTCATCACGTGTCTCTCATGCACGTGGCGTGTCCGCCTTGCACCACGCCAAGTGTCCACCATGCTAGGTGCATGTACGCATCCATATGTGTCTACCGTGTATCTACAACATGTCGCATTATCGTGTTATATTTTGCATCTAATTGTGGAGTAATATAAATACATATAATTTTACTACTAAAACATTGATTGCATTTAAAATAAAATAAAATTACCTCGATTACTAATTTAATATTTATTTTTGCGGGTCGGGCTCTTACACCGAAAGTGCTAAAAAAATCATAATGAATCCCTTCGTATAATATTGTTATTTTACGAATCAAAAATCCCTCCATTTTTCAAAGATCATGCAAAAAATATTACTTATTCAAGAATTTGTAAGGCGAAAATAAAGTAATGGCTATCTATACTAGAGTATTACTTTATAAAAAATTAAAAGACCCTGGCAACTAAAAAATTCTTAATTAGAAGGCCCAAGGTAAAAAAAAAATACTTCCGTTTTGAAGGAATGCATTTGCATTCGAAAAAGATTAGAGTGTTAAAATCACTACCTTTTAAAAAAAACATTGCTTTTTGTCTTTA
>BRYE01000009.1:11757218-11759718 GCA_030159115.1 Actinidia arguta var. hypoleuca | reverse complement strand
ATTAGACGGTAGGACCTCATGGAAAAATCAAATGAAAGTTTAATTAATATAGTTTAAAATCTAGGTGTATATAAGATATTTGCTCAATAATTTAAGGAGAAATTTAAAATTTTACCTTTGTTTTATCACCGTACCATTTTAACAGCTGGGTTGGTCACAGCACAACAGGAAAATAAATGAAATAGAAAGAGACAATTTATAGACAATTAGGTGATGTTTGGTAACGTTTTTATTTTTTTGTTTTTTATATTTGTTAAATTTTTATTTTATTTTATTTTATTTTATTTTTTATAAAATAAAAATTAAAAATATATTTTTGCTCACTTATTTTTAAACTATTTAAAAATAAATATGTGTTTGTATTCATTTTTTTAAAACTATTTTTAAAAAAGGTAAAGGTGGCGGTGGTGTTGGTGTTGGAGGAGGAGGAATTGGTGGCGGTGATGGGCGGCAGCGGTGGTGGTGGAAGAGGAGGAAAACATGGCGGTGATGGGTGGCGGTAGTGGTGGTGGAGGTGGAGATGGAGATGGTGGTGGTGGTGGAAGAGGAGGAGGAGATGGTGGTAGTGGAGGTAGAGAAGGAGGATGAAAAAATTTTGGATGAAAATTTTTTAGAAACAAAATAAAAATACCTTTTTCTTATTTTCATTATTTTCAAAAATAGTGAAAACTGTTTTGTATTATTTTCATTTAGTTTTTACAACACAAATAAATTTTCTGTTTTCATTTATAAAAAAAATAAAACAAAAATAAAAAATTAAAAATAAATCATTTAACAAACATACCCTAATTAATAACTCTCTATCTCCTCGCTGTGAAGTGACACTGGAGACCCATGCAAGCCTCCTCTCCCTCTCTTCATACCCTCGATTCCTCCATCTTTCGAATGCTCTTCTCACTACTCTCTCTCTCTCTTTCTCTCTCTCTCTCTCTCTTTTTCTCTGTGTGTGTGTGCAGGGGCTGACCCACCCTTGGCTGAGGGTGGGCGGCCGCCCCCCTGAAATTTTGAAAAAAAAATTAAATTGATTAAGATAAAAAAAAATTAAATTAGTTTAAAAAAAAATTGTTATTAATATATAGAATTTTGAATGCTATCGTATTCATTGTATTATCCAAAAATTTATCATTTTATTTAGTGGCAGAGCTACATAGTGACCAGAGGGGGCAGCTGCCCCTCTCAACTTTGAATTTTTTTTTTTACTTATAGTTTAAGAATTTTTTTATAATTTGCCCCCTCAAAAATTATAAATGTCCCCTTAAAAAAACTACAATTTGCCCCCTCGAAAAATTTTCCTGGTTCCGTCACTCTTATTGATGAAATTTTTTCGCCCACTCTGAAAAAAAAATCTGGGTCCGCCACTGTGTGTGCGCAAAAAAACCCTTAATGATTCAGGTTCCCCTTGGCTTCATTGCAGGCCCTTTCCCTCAAAGCTCTTGTCGTCTTCATAAATTTCATGTACCCAGGTTAGCCAATTCTCGTTTTTCTCAATATTTGAATGCCAAAACTCAAATTCTTCATCTGGGTTCTCCTTAAAACTCGATTTTATGCTGTTTTTTTGGACATTGAGTTCATGCTTGATTTTGCTTCTTTTTTTTTGGATTAGCTACATCTCGTTTTTCTTAATCCTCGAATAATAAAACCCAAAATTTTCATATGGGTTTTCCTCAATACTTGATCTAATGGTGGTTTAGTGGAGGTTGAGCTCATTCTGGATTGTTTTTTTTTTTTTTTTTTTTAATTTTTTATTCATAATTAATTAGGACCAGAGTCGGCTCTGAGATTTTAGGGACCTCAATCGAAATTCGGAGATGAGACCCCTCTATTTAGTGATAGTCTAAAATTTTTTTTTTAGGCACTACCGGTAGTAGTTTTTAGACTACCGGTAGTGATAAGTCGCAATTTTTTTTTTTCTATTGGGGCCCCCAAAATTGAGTTTTTGAGGGGGGCCTAAAGCCTGGGCTGAATTGGCTTCAGCCCAGGGTCGGCTCTGATTAGGACTGCATGTGTACCAATTGGAGGATGGGGTGGGAAAGGAAGTGGAGAGAGAGTATTTGTTTCGCAGCAATGGGGTGTGAAAGTATATATATGTAATTTTGTTAGTTTACTAAGGGTAGTTTAGTATTTCTCTTTTCTTATTAAGGTTAGTATATATACATTTGTATTATTCTATTTAGCTTAATGAGAATACACAGTTAATCAAAAGTATTAAGAGTGCGATTCAGATTGCTCGCAATTTTATCTTTCATGAGCGCATGAAGCATATTGAGATCGATTGTCACTTTGTTTGTCAGCATCTTCAGTCTGGCACTATTTTCTTGCCTTTTGTTTCCATCACTTTACAGCAAGCCGACTTCTTTACGAAGACTCACACTACTGCTCGCTTTCGTTTTCTCCTTGACAAACTCTCAATACTCTTCGTTCTCGTGTTCTGAGTTTGAGAGGGGTATGAATGTATATATATGTAATTTTGTTAGCTTCCTAAGAGTAGTTTAGTATTTCT
>BRYE01000009.1:11722218-11734718 GCA_030159115.1 Actinidia arguta var. hypoleuca | reverse complement strand
AAGCTAGCTCGGGGGTCTTACACGCTGGAGCTCGATGTAGATGCAACCAAATATGGTCCCCGTCTGAGCTAAAGATATCGCTACTACTAAGCTGTTGCTACCTGGCAAGCTCAGAGTATTAACCGTCCTAAATCTCGGACGAAGGACAACGACAAGCAGAATTACCAATGGATGTCAAGGGATAGAAGATGTCTTACACGTCAAAGTCTCTTCTGACGACCCCTATATCCGGGTGAATACGTCGGCCAAATGATGGCGGGCTACCGGCCAGGCTGTAGGGGCATGGCTGGGTCAGTCGCTTACTCATTGACACAGTGAACGGCGTGCATTAGTTAATGTCGAGTTACAGTCTGTCGGGTGACAAGCTAGCACGTCAAGGCACGCACCGAGCTGGACTATAAGAGGAGAACTGTTATTCTCACGAAGGTTCGCAATTTTGTGCTTGAAAAACATATACACACTTTCTCACTTTCTCACTCTACATACATTTACTCCGATCATTTAACTTGACCAACGAAGAGCCGTTTCTCAAAAATAGCTCTGACAGCTTGACTTATCATTTTTGTGCTACAGCTAGGATGTTGCTGAGCTGCCAACTAGTGCCAGCCTTCACGACCATCACAAGGCCTCCCTAGGTGTCTATTCTCAATTTTCCGTCTGTCATCTTTCTCATAAGAACCCCATAATTGGCACTATCTGAGGAAAATCTATTATAGACATTTATAATGTCATATTACATGGCATCGCAAGACGATAACTATTCTGACAGCCGTGAAACCCGAGGGGAGCCCCATCATGCTCTCAGGATTCTTGGGGACAAATGGGTTAAACTACTGGCCAATTCCTAAAGGACGGCAAAGGCTGCCTCAAAGTAAAGGCCAGGTCTATTGCTTTCTAAAGGTGAAGATTGTTGAGACTTTACCATTAAACGCTTGCAGACACAGCTGGCTTAGATGACGCAGATTATGGTAGAGAATCGATTAATAAAACCACCACTAGTAGATGAGGACCTTCCAGAGCAAGGTCTGGAGTCCAAAGAGATCCATCGCGTGAGTCTAGAAAGGAAAATCGACACGAGTAACACGTTGACCTGGAAAGCCCGGGAGATAGTAGATCTATGACATCGAGCAAGCGAAGGGTATCACCACGCCGAGATCAGTCTAGCATGGACCTTCGAAAAAAACTCAACGTAAAAAAAATCGAGGGGATCTGCGGGAAAGGCTTAACAACTGAGCAACCACAACAAAAGTCAGGACCATTGTTCTCGTCGATTCAGTTGCCAAAGCTACTGTATTGGTGCGAAGGGACCTCGTCCTGAGATACCAGGATGGATCCGCTAAAAAATTCATTCTATGGAGGTTTACTCTATATGATGGGAGTCAGATCTGAGGTCCCACGTCAATCACGTCATGCAAATGATGGCCATATGGAATCATATGGATGCCCTGATGTGCCAGGTGTTTCCATCAAGCTTGGGAGACCTCGGGATGAAGTGGTTTGACAAGCTACCCGCAGGATCTATTAAAAACTTTCATTAGCTCACTGAGTCATTCATGGCTCGGTTTGTATTCAACACGAAAGCGCATATGGGATACTCTTGACGCTGAGGAAGGGTAAGAATGAATCAATTAGAAATTACAGAAAATGCTACTAGGAGATGTATAATGAGATAGAGGAATGCTCTAAGGAGTTGGTAGTCTCGAGCTATAAGCTCGGGCTGACCCCTAGAGAAAAACTTTGGAAAGACCTGATGCTCGCCCCCCCAATCGACCTTCGGGACCTCATGTCTCGGGTTAAAATGTTTGCCTGATTAGAGGAAGATGACGTCAAATAGGGGAAAAGGATTATGGGTATTTCCAACAGAATAGAGAGCCTAGCCCGTTCAAGAAGCGAAGGAGAGCTCGATTGATTACAAAAGTCGGGTAAGGTAGGGTGTTAATGTGGTTTTTAAGGAGCCAATTTACAAACTCCTTGCCCAAATATGAGACAAGCCATACTTTAAGAAATCTAAACCAATGGGAGGCGATCCCAAAAGGCACAACCAGCCTTGGAAGTGTTCTTACCACGATGAGAAGAGACATAAGATGGAAAACTACCTAGCTCTAAAGGCTTTCCTGGCCCAACTAGTTTGGGAAGGACACTTGAAAGAGTTCATTGATGAAGAGAAGTCTCGAGCTAAGAAAGTCGAAGTCAGACCAAATCTAGGAGAGATCCGAATGATAAAACAAATATACGAGGTCCTCTAGGTCCAATCGCTAACTAAGAAGACGAGGCAAACGACAATAAAACCCAGAAGCATCACATTCACCAAGGCTGATCTCAAAAAGGTGCAGCACTCGTATTTTGACCCCTTGGTTATCCAGCTCAGAATAAACCATTACGACGTGAAACGGATCTTGGTGGAAATAGGAAGTTCGGTTGAGGTAATGTACTATGACCTTTTTAAATAGCTTAAACTTACCTAGTCAGATTTAAAACCTGCATGCACTCCCTATGTTGGATTCAACACTCAGTCTCATTGGCCCTTGGGGATTGTGACTCTTAAAGTTTGAGCTGGTTCCCAAGAGGCAGTGACAAAGTTCGTTGTTGTTGACATCCCTTCACCATATAATGCGATCGTTGGCCGAGATTGGCTGCACAAGATGAAGGGGATGGCTTCCACTCTACATCAGATCATTAAGTTTGCCACTCCTCGAGGCGAATAAACTCTTTTTGGAGATCAAGTAGTAGTGAAACAATGCTACCTTGCTATAATCACCACTAAGGCAGCCATGTAGGAAGTGCAGCTGATCTACGTCAGAAGGGATCCCGAGACCAAGGTCGTGGAGGACCTGATATGCTATGAAATTGATGTTCCAAGCTCAGATTGTTTCTTTCTCACGGGGGCCAACCTCGAGGAACAAGAGAGAACCGAGCTCATCCAGTTCCTCAATATTGAGGTCTTTGCATTGACACCCTATAAGATGCCCAGGATAGATCCTGACTTTATCAAGCACGACTTGAATGTCCTATTGGATGCCTGACCAGTCAAACAAAGAAGAAGGAGATCTACACCCGAGCACGTGGACGCAGTGATTGAAGAAGTGGATAAGCTGAAAAAGGCAAGCACAATAACAGAGGTTCTTTACTCGACTGGTTGTCCAACACGGTCGTGGTGAAGAAGAAGACAGGCATGTGGAGGGTTTGTATTGACTTCACAAGTTTCAATCGAGCATGTCCTAAAGACTGCTTCCCATTGCCAAGATCGACCAATTGGTGGATTCTACCTCAGGATATGCCAGGATGAGTTTCTTAGACGCTTACCGAGGCTATCTCCAGATTGCCATGCACGAGCCAGATTAGGAAAAGACTGCATTCATCACTCCCCGAGGTGTATTCTGTTATAAGATGATGCCCTTTGATCTGAAGAACACTGGTGCCACATATTAGAGGATGGTTACGAAAATATTTGAGCAATCCTTGGTAGAACCATGGATGCTTACATCAACGATATGGTGGTCAAGAGCAAAGAAGAATCAGATCACATCAGGAATTTAATCGAGGTATTCATGATACTCAAAAGACAAAAGGTGAGGCTGAATGCTGCAAAGTGTGCCTTTAGAGTGAGCTCGGGTAAATTTTTGGGCCATTTGGTGATGAGACTAAGGATAGAGGCGAATCTAGAACAAATAACAGCAATCAACAATTTCGTGAGTCCAAGGACAGCGAAGGAGGTTTAGAAACTCACTGGAATGGTAGTGGCACTGAATAGGTTCATCAGTAAGTCTTTTGATAAATGTCGCCCATTTTTCACACTCCTTTGCAAAAACACAAAGTTCTCGTGGAATGAGGAGTCCAAGCTCGCACACCAACAATTCAAGAAATGCCTGACCGAACCACCGCTCCTGACCACTCTGGATGAGGGAGAGTTGCTCTACATTTATCTTGCCGTATCTAAACATGCCGTTAGTTCAGTATTGTTATGGGAGGTAGATGAGGAGCAACGCTCGATCTACTTTGTAAGCAAGGCATTCTTGGATTGCCAAACAAGGTACTTGCCGCTGGAGAAACTCATTTTGGCCCTAGTCTTAACCTCACAGAAACTTATGCACTATTTTCAAATGCATCCCATCGCAGTGTACACTGAGTTCCCATTGAAAAATATTTTGTCAAAGGTGGACCTATCTGGAAGACTCTCAAAATGGGTTGTGGAGCTTGGCTAGTCAGATATCAAAATTTTTTCACGAGCACCGATAAAAGGACAAGTCCTGGCTGAATTTGTTGCTAAGTTCTTGCCCTGAGTTATGAGTCTAGAGCAAGAAAACCTTGCGTCTACACACAGTAGGGAAGAAAGCTCATGCGCGAAGCTAGCCAAGACCCAACCAGACCAGAACCCAGAGCCCAACAAAGAATCATCCACTGCTCTGGAAAAATCTAACACTGATAAAATCACTAAGATTCTAAAGGTTATCCCAGAATCACCTTAGGCCGATCTAGACTCGGTGTGGAAAATGTTAGTTGATAGATCAAGGAACAGTCTGGGGGCGGGGTAGGTGTGGTTTTGATAAGTTCAGAAGGAGTGATTTTTGAACGCTGCCTCAGGCTGAACTTCCCTACCATGAACAACGAAGCTGAATAAGAAGCCTTCATTGAGGGACTTTGGTCTACCAGTAAGTTAAAGATTCCCGAGCTTCACATATTCAGTGATTCAAAGCTGGTAGTCAACCAAATCATGGAAAAATTTGAAGCTCAGGGGGCAAAGATGGCCAAGTATCTAGAAGTGGCTAAGCACCTCCTCGCCAAATTCAGAGCGGTAAAAATTGAGCAAGTGGGGAAGTACCTGAATTCTCACGCAGACGCTCTGGCTGAATTAACATCCATTTTTGAAGTAGAGATTGGTCGAACCATAGAGTAGACTCGATATCGGTTCCCAATCATGAAGTGCCTCAAGAATTAATCCTAAGCAAAACCAAATTAGGACCGAGCTGGATGGACCCGATTGTAAATTTATTGCTACATGACAAACAATTAGAACACAAGTGGGAGGGGCACAAACTTAGAATAAAGGCAGCATGGTTTTGGATCTCGCCCTCTCGGGACCTTTAGAAAAGATTGTATCTGAGACCTTACTTGTTATGCGTCCACCCAAGCCATTTAGAAGACATACATTTTGAGATCCACGAAGGAATGCGTGGATTACACTTAAAGAGGAAGATCATTGGCCCACCGCGCTCTTACTCAGGGATATTGGTGGCCTTACATGCAGAAAGACGCCCAAGTGTGCGTCCGTAAATGCACCAAATGCTAGCTTTTTTCCCCCTCATTCATCAGCCAATAAGGGACTTGACCCCTTTCACCAATCTATGGCCCTTTGTCTAATGGAGAATGGACATCATGGGGGTCCTGCTCTGAGCTCCAGGGAATAAGAGATTTTTGCTCACAACAATCGACTATTTCACTAAGTGGGTAAAAGCCAAATCGCTAACTCAAATTCGGGAGGTGGACATGATCAGATTTATTAGGAAAAATATTTTGTCTAGGTTCAGCATCCCCAAAGCATTCGAATCGGACAACAGATCCCAGTTCATTAGCAAAAAAGTTAAAGACTTGTTCGAACAATTGAAGATCGAATTTTACAATTCAACGCCGAGCTACCCACAATGCAACGGGCAGGCAGAGGGCACCAACGAAACAATCATGAACGGGATCAAGAAGAGGCTTGAAAAAGACAAAGGGAAGTGGGTTGATGAATTTCCAAACATTTTATGGGTTATCAGACCATACCGCGAAAAGTAACAAACGAAATGCCTTACTCTTTCACTTTAGGATTCAAAGTTGTAATCCCGCTGGAGGTCAGCTTGCCCACAATACAGACATAAGCATACAACGCAAGCCATAATGAAGAAGTCCTAGCTCAGGATCTCGACCTTGTAGAAGAAATAAGAGAAAACGCACTCATATGAATGGCTGACTACTAGAAACAATTGGCCAAAACATACAACCAGAAGATCCAGCATAGAGAATTTTTAGTTAGGGACCTCGTTTTGAGAAAGGTAGTTGGAAATACCAAGGATCAAGCAAACAAAAAGTTTGGCCCAAATTGGGAAGGGCCCTACAAGATAGTCAAGCTCACCGACAAGGGCGATTACTACCTTGAGGACTTAGAAGGCAAACAAGTCCCAAGACCTTGAAATTCCAACAACTTGAGAAAGTATTACCAGCGAAAATGTAATTTTCTCTATTGAACCGAATTTAATTCCAATACACTTGTTCATATCTCTTATTTATTGTGGAAAGATACCCGAGCAAGATGGAATAATGAATAAGAAAGAGTTAGCTGAGGTCTGCGTGAGCTCCTAACTCTGTCCAAAGAATTTGACTAAACATACTTGTAAAATTTTTTGGGAAGAGTTAGCCGAGCTTTGAGAGATGTTCGAGCTCTGTCTCAAAAAATTTTACAAAAAAATGTGTAGTCAATTTTAAAGAATAAGGAAGAGTTGGCCGAGCTCGAAAAGAGTTCCTAGCTCTGTCTGATAAATTCGCCTAAACATACTTGAAATTTTTTTGGGAAGAGTTAGTCAAGCTCCGAGAGGTTTCTGAGCTCTGTCTCGAAATTTTTAAGGAAGAGTTAGCCCAGCTCGAAGAGAGTTTCGAGCTTTGTCCGATAAATTTGCCTAAATATACTTGTAAAATTTTTTGGGAAGAGTTAGCCGAGCTCTGAAAAAGTTCCAAACTCTATATGTTAATTTTTTTAAAGTATATTTAGTCAATTTGAAAGAATAATAAACAAAAGCTCGACGAGCTACGCAACATACAAAGACGTGAAAGGCAGACAAAAGATAGAATGCAAATAAGATGCCAACAAATTAGATTTTATTCATATGGAATTGCTGAATTACAAAGCTGGAGCCCATTCACTACAAGTACAACACCTATTCTAAAAGAAAGATGAGCTTCAGTACAAGTACAACACCTATTCTTTAAGAAGGAAAGCTTCAGTACAAGTACAATGCCTATCCATGAAGACAACCGAGCTGCAACACTCCTAACAGAGACCGAGCAGTGCTGGAGGATCTTTGTGGATAGTTGCTTTGAGATAATTGTCCAGAGAATGGACATGAATGTCAAAATTTGTCTGAGTCAGCTGTCCGACAGAAGTGATCAAGCATATGTCCGACATGCCAAACTCAGACTTCACAACAGCAGCTTCTTCAACCCCAGCAAAGGCAAAACTCGTGGAAGAGTTTGCTGAATCCATGGAAAAGAAGAAGAGCTGCATGTTATAGATTTTTTGGGAACAAAGGAAGATGAATTGGCCGAACACACCGAGCTCTGCCCTTTGAAGGATATTTCTTGGTTCCCAAGGGACCTCCCATTGCCTTGAGCCCATCACAACGACAAGAGGTTATTGAAGACAAGATTTTAAAAAGCGTCAGCTCTAGACTATAGATAGAGGAGTAGAATCTCAGAAGAATCAGAGATGTTGGAGTGAGGAAAGCAAAGACAAGTACTGCTCAATTTATAGGTGTGTTGGGAAAGCTAAGCTCCCGTAATTAAAGGGGAATGCCTGCCGACTCCCATTAATGAGGAGCCCAACAGGCGGCCCAACCAACGGTTAGTGGTGAAAACTGAAATGACAGAGCCTAAACGTAAACCGCGGCATTTCGCAAACTGTTTGTAATCAAATGAAGCATAAGGGCTCGACATGTCGCAACAATCACTCGAGCTATGTATCCCAATAGGTTCACGTATTAATGAACTTGAAGATAATTTAGGGAAGAACTAGCAGAGCTTTGCATAAGCCCTAAGCTCTTCCTCAATGAGATTTATACGAATGTATTTGATAAAGGTAAGGCGGAGTTAGACGAACTCGAAGAGAGATCCGAGCTCCACCTCACGACTTTTGATCAAATACACTTGGCGATAATCTTAAGGAAGAGTTAGCCGAAGTTGAAGAGAACTCAGAACTCTGTCCCACAAGAAAATAGAAACGAAACTTACAGCCACATCACTAAAGTTAGCATGAAACATTGCAACAAGATTAGAAATTCGTTACGTGTTCAAATGATTTACAGCAGTGATAATGCACGAGATCAAGCAAGCTTTACAAAAAGCAAAAACCTATCCGACAGACCAAAGCATTACAAGTATGAGCAAAAGAATGGTCGGTTGTTTAGGCCAAAGTAGGGAGAAGCTCCCAAATGAACTACTCTTCAGGATGGTTCTCCCTTTACTCTTCAACACCTCCAGTTCCTTTAGCCACAAGATTTCTAATTCCGACGAGTTCGTTCCCATGGCCCGCTGCATCCTTGTTCCCTTGGCCTATCGCGCCATCACCGTTCTCTCCTTCAATGTGTGTTGTGGCATAATCCTCCTCGTTGAAATCAGGGAGGAGGATTAGAGAATAAGCTGCTGAAGGACGGGAAAGCCTGACTAGTGGGGCTGGAGCAATCCAAGCGGGATGATCAAAAAGAATCCCGAGCTCTTTCACGTAGGTCAGCCAGCCTTCTTGGTAAATGCCAGGGCAAAGCTCGGCGAGCTGCCTTTTCATAAATATCCCCAGCTCATTTGAAACCTCGATCAAAGACCTGGCGGTACACCTCCCCGCAAGCCACCTTTTTTAGCTCGACCACCTCACGCTCAGCCTAGTTTTTCTAACCGAGG
Source organism: Actinidia arguta var. hypoleuca (assembly GCA_030159115.1). NCBI lineage: Eukaryota > Viridiplantae > Streptophyta > Magnoliopsida > Ericales > Actinidiaceae > Actinidia > Actinidia arguta. The sequence goes on along the minus strand of BRYE01000009.1, from coordinate 11,726,075 downwards.
GAAACCTCGACGGGCATCAGACAATTCATCACTAGTCTGCTTCAAATCCATCTCAAGGCCATGGACCTTCTGATTGGCTTCTTTAAATCTGAGTGCTTTTTTAAGTGAGCAAAAGTGGCCATAGTATGCTGAAAGAACTACAAAACAAACGGAGACAACAAAATTGCTAAGTGTTGAAAAAGAGTAGGAAATAAGAAACTGAATGAAATGAACAACACACCTACTGAGAAAGCGGTGTAATTGATTGATCACTAGCTGGGTTTGGTAGAGTAGGGATCGTGTTTGCAGGCTGCTTCATGGGTTTGTCCTCTACAGCCTTTTACTTCCCCATTGCTTTTGCCCTAGGGGCAATAACCACTTCTCCCTCTTTTGAGTTGTAACTCAAATTGCTACTTTGGTTAAACGGATATTCAAAAATGTGCTCGGTAGTGGGATGAACCTCCGGGAAGCCACGTTCACCTTGGTGGGAGATGGTGTAGCGGTAAACCAGATTGTAACCTAGAAGAGCAGCAACGTCCGAGTGTGATGGCAATTATTCACTACTCGGATCGCAGCTTTGCAACGATTAGTCTTTATCCAAAAATGGGTGTTGAATCTTGCAATCCAACAAAACAAAGATCAGGTAACCATGAATTCAAAACAAACACAAAATATATACAGAAAATCGAGTTAAAGGAAAATAGATTTAGTCCACTCTTACCAACATGGATATAACCCCTATGTCTTGAAATTAAAAAATGACCGAGGTCATCGTCCTAGAACTCCCATTGACCGGAGACCCAAACGAAATCATTCAAGTACATGTCCTTGTTAAGGGAGTCTGTAACCAACCTTATTTGAGGCTGATTAGGTTTCTGAAGACAAAGGTAGTGGTTGCCCTCATACATCAAAGTCTCGGGATTCCTCTTCGGGCATACTATACAATATACATGCAGTAAGTCCTCAACAGTGAATTCTTGCTCCGCTCTCCTCATCAGAGCATCCACTACTAGCACGGTTCAAATAAAATTAATTGACACTTGCATGAAAGTAAGACAAGATAAAGACAAATCTGTCTTCAATAATTTGCTCATGGGAAATCTGAGTCCAGCTTGATTAATGAGCCAAGTTCGGATGAGAATTCGATCGGCCTCCCCCTCTACCCATTCAACATCGTCATTCAGTCCTGGTCTCTCTATAATGACATTATTAGGAATACGATGGTCGGCACAAAACCGAGCTAAGGCCTCATCGTCATGAATGAGGAATTGACCTTGGTTCAATGCCATGTTCTAAAAGCAGAAGAAAACGCTAAGGACAAGCTCAATCGCACATCTTGACGAGTACAAGCCGCAATTAATCGAACTGGTCCAAAGCCAGCAACAACAAAAAAGTTCAGCCTATTGTAATTAATCTCTCTACCACATTGGTTTGTCCTAAATAGTAGATGGATTTAGGGATCATATCCATCGAAAGTTAAAATGGTTGGGAGCAATCCAAATTGACCCAAACTATGCTCTAAAAGCTTATAGAGGCCCATTTATGGCTCATGGACATCCGCATGCCTCCTACTAACAAAGTAGTTCACCAATCGCACAACAAACGATACAGATGAACCAAGAAGGCCAAAAATTCTACAAAAATCAAAAACAAGAATAGAAATTTACTTGTGCTAAAGAACATACGAAATGGGGAAACACAAAATTCAGGACTCACTGTGATAATCGGGAAGAACTCCCTGACCACTGGCAAATGAGTCAGCACAGTCGTCGGATAAGGAAATGGTGACAGAATGGAGATTGATAATGTAACGGTGTTAAGTGGTTCTCCCATGCTTTCTTTCTAGAAGATCTTGAAATGACCAAATGAACAGTGATTTGGAATACAAAGCGTCTTAATAGAAGTCGAAGAGGCAGGAAGCCACCAAACGCGACCTTAGGGCGCATCATTTCGCGGGCAAACACCCCAAACACGCCCTTAAGATGAGCTATTTCACGGGCTAACCATCACAGGTAGAGCTAATGAAGAATGAACACATGGTAGTTCCCCCACCACATAGCCGAGCCAAACAAACCCAAGGGGCAAAATTAAAGGGAGGGTTAGCCGAGCTCACGAGAGCTCCGAACCTTGTCCGGAGAGATTTGCTAACTACATTGGGCAAAATCAAAGGGAGGGTTAGTCGAGATCGAAGAGAGCTTTGAACCTTGTCCCGAGAAGATTTGCCACACTTAGCAAAAGATCAAGATAGAGGGAAGGTTAGCCGAGCTCATGACAGCTCCAGATCTTGTCCTGAGAGATTTGTTAACTACACTGGGCAAACTCAAAGGGAGGGTTAACTGAGCTTGAAGAGCTTCGAACCTTCCCCCGTAAAGATTTTCCACACTTAGAAAAAGATCGAGACAAAGGGAGGGTTAATTGAGCTCGAAGAGCTCCGAACCTTCCCCCGTAAAGATTTGCCACACTTAGAAAAAGATCGAGACAAAGGGAGGGTTAGCTGAGCTCACAGGAACTCTAAACGTTGTCCTGAGAGATTTGCTAACTATGTCGGGCAAAATTGAAGGTAGGGTTAGCCGAGCTCGGAGAGCTCCGAACCTTGTCCCATGAAGATTTGCCACACTTACCAAAAGACCGAGACATAGGTAGGGTTAGCCGAGCTTAAGGAAAGCTCTGAACCTTGTCCCAAGTGATTTCTTAACTATGTTGGGAAAAATCGAAGGGAGGGTTAGCTGAGCTGAAAGAGAGCTCCGAACCTTGTCTCGCAAAGATTTGCCACACATGACAAAAGATCAAGACATAGGGAGGTTTAGCCGAGCTCATGAGAGATCCGAACCTTGCACTGTGTCAATTCATTGCGTTATCGTACAAAAACTCAATCAAAAACCAGGCTTCAAGACTAGTACAATACACTCGAGTAAGATTTTCATGGAGCATTTTGCCAACCTCATTTGGAAAGAGCACGGCATGGAAATCCAACTTAAGTGTACTTGGGGGCATACATAGAGGAAATCTCAATGATACGAAAAAAACTGCAAACAAAATTCAAGTGGAAGGATCCATTCATTACAGAAAATAGTTCAAATACAAGACGATTCAATTACAAAGATGGAATCACCTCAACAATAGGTTGCCTGATTTACAAAACTAAGTGCATAACCTATTCTAGGCAGGATCTACGTGGAGAGCTGCCCAAACTTCCTACTAGATCTTAGTTGACTAGTAACAAGCCCACGCAACCAAGCTGTAACATTTCTAACCGAGACCAGGCTAGGCTGGAGGAGCTACATGGAGAACTGCACAGACTTCATGTGGGATTTGACTCCGACCAATCGGGTAGGTGCTTGCATGGCGATGCCTTCTTCTGGAAGAGCTAAAACCTCTATAATCACATGCTGGCAAGGTCGAATGTATGAACTGTTCGCTACTCACAACAGATTGTCTATCAACTACGAGGAAACACTTGTGGCTTTCTGACGAGTGGCCATTAGATACAAGAGAGCGCTTGCTGTTCAACACAAATTGTCTATCAGTTACAAGAGAAATTCCCAAATGAGTTCGCATAAAGTTTGAGCAACTTTCCATTTGGATCGTAATCACTTGCCCAACTGAAAGGAATGAGCTCTCCAAAACTGAAGTGAATAGCCCATATGTTGGCTAGAAAGGAGTTACCAGCGATGAGATGGCAATAGTAGTCAAAAAATAGCTTCATTTTCATTCTGAGCAAACACCTCCCCAGGCCTAACATTTATATAGAGGCAGAAGGAAGGTAGATGGGTCACATGCGCACGGGATACGAGGAGTCCTCTATTATGACCAAAAACTAGGGCTCAATCAAGGGGCATGAATTAATCTCGATTATGACGGAAGGCAGAAAGTTCATC
>BRYE01000009.1:11709718-11712218 GCA_030159115.1 Actinidia arguta var. hypoleuca | reverse complement strand
TCCATTTGCCATGGCACAACAGTTTCAACTGACCTCATTTGCCTGCTGTCAACTATAATTGTGCCAACTCTGCCAGTTGCCTTTGTAGGCATTCAATGGTCATATCTCGACTATCTGTCCCTCTAGGGAGCAACCGACCTGGGTTCTGCCAAAGATGGCCCTAATCGCCCTTTGTGCATCGTCAAGTAGTTTACCCCCTCCATACCTAGGAGTTATGGGTGCATGAGAGGTCCCCCTACGAGTTTCACAACTGTCAAAATGGTTGCTACTTTGCAATGCCATCAGTAACGGCTTTGCAAATGTCTATAATCAATTTTTCACAGACGGCGCTAATTGTGGGGTTCTTGTTTATTGAGTGAGGGAGAGAAAATTGAGGATAGACACCTATGATGGTTCTACAGAAGCGTAGGTAGTTTTAACCCTCCATCCGGTTAACCAGGAATGCCCTACCTACAAGCACAAGAATAATAAGACCTGCGCCGGAGCTATTTTGGGAAAATAGCCCTTTGAAGGTCAAGTTAGACGTTCAGAAATGTAAAGAGAGAAAGTGTATGTATATCAAATAGCCATGTTTCACATACCTTTGTGAAAATAACAGTGTTCTCCTTTATTTCTTAGCTCAACGCATGGCTCAATGCGCTAGCTTTTTGGTCACTCAACAAACAAGAGCTTGGCGCGTGCTTATACGCGTCAACTGCTGTGTTAATGAATAGGCAGTTGACCCAGCCATGCCCCTACGGTGTGGCTAGTAGCTCATGATTAATTGCCAACGTCTCCATCTGAGCGTGGGGGCTGTCAGAAGGAACTTTAACGTGCAAATCACCTTCTGTCCCCTGCCATTCCTTGGGAATATCATCAGCCGTTGTCCCACTCTCAAGCTTCCAGTGCAGTTATTGTTCTGAGCTCACTGAGTTGCGACACCTCGAATGTAATGAAGGCCTTGGCTCGGACAGTATGTCTTCAGTAGTGACTGCTCTAAGCTCAGACATGGAGAACCTATGAGCTCGCTCTGTAGCAAGGGCTTGACATAGACCTCTGCCCTAACAAGGTCAATACTCAATGGTGTTTGCACTGAGCTCTGGCACAAGGGACCACCGAACTTGCTTCATAGCATTAGGTCGGCAAAGGTCTCTACCCTAGCAAGGCCAGATTACATCGTTGTATAATTTGTCCCCTTACATGTCTATACAGTAAGAGAGAGAGAGGTATTACCGGATGGGATATGAGAGTGGAGATATGAGATCCAATTGGAAAAAGGGACACAGAGTTTTCCAAAAGCTAAAACTAGGAACACGAAGATAGGGGTCGTGATCGCGTTGCTCGTGAAGCGGATCGGCCGGAGAAAACATGTCAAGACAACGATTCGTTGGAAATCAAAGTGCGTGATTTCAAATTGATGAAGAACGTTTGTGCCGGTAAAATAATAAAAAAATCAGACCACTTTGGCTTAGATCTCAGACCAGAAAAGCCCAAAGAGGAAGACACCACTTGGAGGGTCAAATTTTAATTTGAACCTTAACTTATTCAAAATTTATTTATTTCATCCCTCAACTACCAATTATGTCTATTTTGTTCTCCACCTAATCGGTTGAAGTCGATTTGGTCCAATTGACGATCCACCTTGTAAAAAGTGAATGAAATTCATGTAGCCATGCTTCTTTTTGTTATTAAACTATAATATGTAGCCATGCTTCTTTTTATGCCCTCTTCCTCAATATTTTTTCATCTATATATGCATATATAATTGTATTATATAGAAAGAAGAGGTAGGAAAAGGTGGGATTTTTCCTCCATCTGTACTTTTTGGTGCAAAGACATTTCTCCCCTCATATTGCTCACGTGCAGGTCACGTGAATGAATTTTATCTACTTTTTAGACTGTGGGTCGTCAATTAGACTAGATTGACTTCAGTCGATTTGTTGGAGAACTAAATAGGTGCAATTGATAGTTGAGGGATAAAATAAGCAAATTTTAAATAATTTAAGGACCAAATTAGTACTTCCCCCGATGTGAAAGATGATGATTAGGTATGGATGAACCACGCTTCTCTATCCAAGGCCCAATCTACCCTAGCTTTTTTTTTTCTAAGATTTTTTAGTTGATTGGCCTGTTTGGAGTAATGGTTTTTAAATTTTTTTTGTTGTTAGTGAATTTTTTTTACTATTTGATTAAAATTTTATATCTTTTAGAGTTCAAAAATATAATTTGTTTATTAAATTTTAAAAAAAGTTAACTGAATATAAAAAAATATAGTTTTAGATAGTTTTCTCAAATAAAAATAATTTTCTCGTCTTTAGTGAATTTTATTCGGATGAAATTTTTTATATTTTAGGACCTCTGTTTTCAAAGAAAACTGAAAAGGTATAAATTTTAATCAAACGATGAAAAAATTCACTAAAAATGAAAAAACTTGAAAACCAAAATAGCTGAAAAACTAAAAAAAATAACTAACCCCTAACGAGTTGGTTTTTGAGTTTTTTTTTTAACATTTGATCAAAAA
>BRYE01000009.1:11664718-11667218 GCA_030159115.1 Actinidia arguta var. hypoleuca | reverse complement strand
TGAACTTAGAACCATGGTTCTTTGTTTCTTAAAATCAGGAAATACAGACGCAGTTAGTTATTGAAACAATGTTGGCTATGGATAACTAAAATATGTGTATATGAACAAAATTATATATATATGGGCAAAGTTTTACTTTCTTTTTTGTTTTTTTTTTCTTTCTTTTTTAAAGTTGACTTTATCTTGTCGACCTTTGGATGTGAAGAGGATATTTACTCCTCTATAAAAGGGACTGTCTTCCCTTGTTGTAAGGCAGACTTAGAATTGAGCTCTCCCTCTCTCTCTCTTTGTAATATTTTCTCTTTGTATCTCCTTCTTCATCTATAAATAAAACTTTTAGTTTTTCCTCATCTCAATTTGGTATTAGAATCATTCTATTATATTTAAATTTATCATGCAACCTGATCATAAACTTATAAATAAGTTAAAAGATCAAATATTTTTGAAAGAAAAATAATTAAATTTCTTACAGAAAAAAATTTGATTATGTCTATTGAAGAACAATTATAGAATATTTTTGTTAAAAATAAAATTAATATTTTATTACAACAATTTCATAATGAAATTTGTAGTGATATCTCTAATACTTTTTGGAATAGAAAAGCATATTGTTTCTCTTCCATATGAATCTGATTTTGATGACAGGTTGATTTCCACCAAGGCAAGACCTGCACAAATGAAAAAAAATTATTTAGATCTTTGTCAAAAAGAAATCTAGATATTACTGGCGAAAAATCTTATAAGAAAAAATACTTCTCCTTGGAGTTGTATAGCTTTTTATGTAAATAAAAATTCTGAAAAGGAGCGAGGAGTTCCTAGACTTGCAATAAATTACAAACCATTAAATTCTGTTTTAAAATGCATTCGATATCCGATTCCAAATAAAAAATATCTTTTAGACAGATCAAACTTTGCTTCTATATTTTTTAAATTTGATTTAAAATCTAGATATTGAAAGATTCAAATTGAAGAAGCAGATAGATACAAAACAACTTTTGTTATACCATTTGGTCATTATTAATGGAACGTAAAGCCCTTTGATTTAAAAAATACCCTATTAGAATTTCGTAATATTATGAATGATATATTTTATCTATATTCTGATTTTTCTATTGTTTATATTGATGATGTGTTGATATTTTCAAATAATATTAATCAACACTTCAAATATTTAAAAAATTTAAAAGATGTTATTAAAAGAAATGGTATGGTATTATCAGCCCCAAAAATATAATTAATTTAAATAACTGTCAGATTTTTGGGACATAATATCAATCAATGAAAATTGTTCCTATTGATAGAAGTATAGAATTTGCTTGTAAATTTTTTGATGAAATGAGGGATAAAACTCAATTACAAAGATTTTTGGAAAGTTTAAATTATATTTCGGAATATTATCATAATCTTGCACAGGATGCAGCAATATTATATTCAAGATTGAAAAAAGAACCATCTCCATGGACAGCAAAACATAGCAAGGCTGTTAAAAAAATTAAATTAAAAGTTAAACAGTTTCCTTGCTTATCTCTAAAAAAAATCAATTGGAAGAAGGTTGTTGAGACCGATACTTCTAACATTGGTTATGGAGGTATTTTGAAACAAATAAATCCTGAATCTAAAAAGGAAGATCTTATACGCTTTACCTCAGGAATGTGAAAATTCGCACAGATAAATTATTCTACTGTTAAAAAAGAAATGTTATCTGTAGTAAAATGCATTTTAAAATTTCAAGATGATTTATTAAATCAAACTTTTATATTAAGAATTGATTGCTCTTCTGTTAAATAAATTTTGAAAAAAGATATTAAAAACTTTGCCTCAAAATAAATTTTTGCAAGATGGCAAGCTGAAATATCTTCCTAATTTCGATTTTGAAATTGATTATATCAAATGATAATCTAATTCTCTTCCTGATTTCTTAACTAGGAAATTTTTACAAAGATTACCATAATTAGTAATTAAAATATTTAAAAATATAATAATATTATAAAAGAATTGGAGACTCTAGAACAGAGATCTTTATTTCTAATATTGACTGCAAGAGAGCTTTCTCAAATCCTAGATATCAAGGAGATTTGTCAGTATATCATGCTGAAATATATGATAATTATTAGAAAATGATAGCTTTAAGATTTAAGGCTAGTAAGTTGTATATTACAACTACTTAAAACAACATATTTTTATGATAGTAATAAAAATATTTTTAAGCTGAATAATATTTTAAAAGAAATTGAGGTTTTAGAATAAAGGAATAAATTCCTTTTTCTTCTAAACTTATCTCTCTTTATTATTTCAGTTATCAAACTGAAGTTATTTTAAATAATAACTTAATTATGCAATTAAAACATAAAGCTAAAAATTTGTATATTATAAATAAATAAGTTTCTATGATTAGTGAAAATGATAGAAATAAAATTAATAAGATTTTAAGAAAAATTGAATATTTTCAAAATGAACTTAATCAAATTGACTATGATTGTCAACCATTTTATAAATGGGA
>BRYE01000009.1:11649718-11657218 GCA_030159115.1 Actinidia arguta var. hypoleuca | reverse complement strand
TCAAGCTTGTGTTGTTGAAGAATTCTTCATTTCCCCTTTTCAATATTTCCAACCAAAAAAATTTTCTATACAGGGAAGAATCAAATAACCAAATTAACTTCATAAGCCAATCAGGTATCACCATCAAGTATTGAATGTAGGGCATTTCTATTTGTTTGTTTATTGATTGATTGATAAGAAATCTACACACTTTTTGAAACAACAAGCCCAGTCATAAGGCAAATTCCATCGACTTCTAAATGTATACACAACAATCATTCCTTCATATCTCCCTTATCAATTCTACTCTTTTATGGAAAAAAATTTCTATGTTAATCTAAACAAACCCAATTCCCATAAACAATGCATACTTAATTCCCTTCTTACCAAAACTATCCAAAATTGCAATCCTCTTAGGTAACAAAATCTTTGACCTCATAAACTCAACAATTTACAACAAAATTAGCTTCTTGATGATCCTAGCATTCATCTTCTAGGCCCCTTGAGATCAACTATGCAATAAATCAGGTTGATCGACCATTGGTATCCACATATAGAATAACATTTATTTGGCGGACAAGTATGATTTCTATAATAGATCACCCATTTTGTCTAAGACAAATGTGTTATGATAGTGTGGTTACGAAAGAGTGGTTACCACGACTGATTAGTTTGATTTTTGCAAAAATGCCTTCTTAGCGAGTTCTTCAAGACAAACGAATCGGATCACGAAAGTGGGCTTGGGGGAACACAAAACGGAGCAACGCAACTGTAAAGTTCATTTTCTAGGGGTGGACTCGCAGAAGACCCACTCCACGATAAAGTTCATTTTCTAGACCTGGTCCTAAACATATACACAGGCGAGAATTGATTGACAAACAGTAGCTTTTTAGGGTTTGGTAATGCTTCAAGCATTGGAACTTTGGAAATGCTCCAATTAAAAATAATTTAACAATACATCCATATAACCAATACCACAATCAACAACCTAACAAGTAGGTTCAACCATTCCAACAAAATTACCTCAATTCCAGTCCTAATTCCCTTATCTATACATACATATAGTCACACATATATATACACTGGCGAGGATCAATTGAGATACGTTAGCTTACTAGGGCTTGGTAGTCCAACAATCGGAAATGCTCTGAGTAACATTATCATTGAACAATACATCTATACAACCGCAATCCCACAATCACCACCCTAACAAGTAAATTCTGCCGAATCCAACAAAAATACGTCCATTCCAGTGCTAATTCCGAATTCTATATACACCTATAGTCACACGCACATATATACACACAGACGATGATCCACTGGCATACCGTAGCTTCCTAGGGTTTGGCCATCCTTCAAGATCCGGCCCTTGTAAATCAACCGCTGCTGATCGGCGGGTATGTCGCAGTTCTGGGCGAGAACCGACTTAAATGATCCGACGGTGGAGCCGAGGCCGATCTGCACCGAGAACTTGGAGCTGTTGGAGCACCGGACGTGGACAGTGACACCGTCGCCGCCGCATGCAGCATTTGCCGATTCGCCTGCCTCCGCCGCACCACCGCCGTCTCCTCCCATCCTCAAAACCTCCCTCCTCTCAATTCGGGAGGTCTCCTCACTTAAGTCAATCGATGTAGAATCGGGAAGGCGAGTTTGGTTGTGATGACAGGAATGAGAGAGAAGCTGGAAGAGAGAGAGTTTTCTCTGCAGAAATTATGAGAAATGGAAGGGGTCGAAGGCGATGCGACAATATATTTACTTGTATGTATGTCCATGTGTGCGCGCTTGTGCATGTAACGTTTGGTGGTAATTTGTTCATGGATTGTCTATGGTTTTGTATTCGACTTTATTGTAAAATTGGTAAGTAAATTTGAATAGTTTATTTTGTATAATGCACAAAAAAAATTATTTCAGGCAGAAAATTCAAATAATTAGACATTAAAAATCACATAATTTAATTGCATTTGTTTTGAAAAATTGAACGATATATATTATAAAACGTATTTGCAGACCAAATAAAAAAGATTCATTTTATAAGACGAATTATTGTTATAATATATTTTGGGTTAACCCATATCTGGCTAATTTTATGAGGGTGAAACTTTAAAAAAAACTAGGATCTTATAAAAATAGTGTTAAAGGGAAGAGAATATAACGTACGGAAAGATGTTTAGAGACAAGTGCAAGTGATTAAGACCTCCGTGGATTTTAAACCAAAAAGATATTAAAAGACAAAAAAAGTTAAGTTGTTTCCAAACAACACTCTTTAAAAGACAATTTAAAGAAAAAAATAATAAAGACTAAAATCACTTTTCTTTTCTTATATTTTCTTTTTTCTTAAAAATAAAAAAAAATAATTTGTCTTATTTTGTAAATATAATACAAAATTCTAATGACAATGCAAGGTGTTTGTCACTAGTTTCAATAAGCAAAAGTGAATGAGATTACGTTAAAAGTGATTTAAAGATAATATTACAGTAATTATAGTTGTGCATTATATTTTGAGTACTATTTGATGTAACATCTATGACTCAGGGGTGCTTGCTATAGTTGTGAAAAAGAACTTTTAGATTTTATCTTAAGATTCTGCTTTAAATTTAGATTTTAAATTGTAGTAAAAGCCAATAAACTTATTTGTTGCAATTGTGAGATTATCAATTAAAGTTGGAGAGTAGTGTTTGATGCAAAAGTTAAAAATTATTTATTTTTTTTGAAAAGTTGTCCATTTTGTCCTTTATTTTTTAAATAAAAAATAATTAGTTTGAACATTTTTTTCTCTAATTACTTTAATGACACTAGACTCTGCTCTAAAACACCTCAAACTCAACTTTAAAAAATCAGCTTTAAGGCCATTTTTCAGCTTCTTAGAATCACTATTTTTAAAAAAATTTAAATTTCAGCTTTCAAGAGCAATTTTTGATTATTGTAAAATTTTTAAAAATAATGATTCTAAGAAGCTGAAAAAGGCCTAAAAGTTGGTTTTTTTTAAATATACTAATTGAGCTAAAAAGTACTCTCACAGAGATATGAAAATATACACTTGAATTGTTACATGCCATATCTCCTTGAGAGTATTTTTAGCTCAATTAGTATACTTAAAAAAAAAATTTAACGATAAAATTTTTATTTAGCTAAAATAGATAAAAATACCCTTGTTATTTTGTACACCCTCAAAAAAATTCACCTTACCCCCATGTTTCTTAGTACACTACTATCACAATTTCTTTCTACACCTCCTAGTTATTGCACGGCAAACCAACGACTCTTCAACCAGTCACCGGCAATCTAGAATAGTGAGATTTGACTGTTTGTTACAATTAAATTTTGCTCATTTTACTCTCGGTCAAATTTCACAGTTAAATTTTACTATTTCAAATAGTGACCAATATTCAAAATAACGAACAATAATTTTCTTTTGTTTTTTGCGGTGGGGTGGTGGCGGAAAAATAATTTTTAACTTTTTAACAGATAAATTTAATGCTGAACTTTTAATGATTTTCCATTCACAAAATTAAAAAATAATTTGCTCACCATTGATTTTTTTCAAAAACAACATCAATACATAAGAAATAAACCAAAAATAAACCTTTGTTCAAAGAGATAAAGAGATTTGACACCTATGGTGGTGGAAGGTCATGAAGGCATTGTAGATCTCAAATCTGAGAGAGATAAAACGGTGGAGGAAAGGGGAAATTAGTGGTTGTTGACCCAAAAGGTAACCCAAGAGGTGGGTGAATTGGGTTTTTCAAACTTAATTTGTGATTTTAAGATTAATTGCTTTTAACCACAATGAATGTAAAATGCTATAAAAAGATTAATGGAAGAAATGCAATAAATGAGCAATGGTAAAGATAGGAGAGAGCACACCAAATTTATCGAGGTTCGATCACAACTTGTGATCTACGTCCTCCCAAGACCTTTGCAAGATCTTCTTCCACTATTTGTAATCCGCAACTACAATGTGGGGGTTGGTTGTTCAAGTGTCCAACTCACTTTTACACCAAGTGGTTTTGTCCAAGCTCCACTCAAACTTCTTAGTGTTTTACTTACAAGAGAAAACACTCAAACTCTTAAGTGTTTGGCTTTCAACAAGAGGAACACTCAAAACTCTCACCAAGTATTTTTGGTCAAGTCACACTCAAACTAACAAAGATGAAAGTATGGAGGTTTTTAAGATCAAGGACTCTCTTAAATAGAGTGGATAAGAATGTAGTACCAAAATCAATGCTCACACAAGAAGAATGTTCAAGGATTCTTGACTTTGAAGCTTGTAAGATGAAATCAAAAGGTTTAGGATCATTCCCTTATATGTTAAATGCCCTTGGAGACTTGTATTTAATGGCTGGAGTGAATAGTGTACCGTTGGTGGTAGTTGGGAAGCCATAAATGCTGTATCAGACATTTCTGCGTTTGAAAATCTTCCCGTTGTGTGTCGACACTTCTTCACGGTGTCGACACTTCCCATGTGTCGACACATTATTTCATGGTGTCGACACTTCAACTCTTCTATTCTTGCCTGAAACCCGTCTTTAGGTGCTGATCTTGGTGTCGGCACTTCTCGTCAGAAAATCTATTTTTGGTTACTGACTTTTGGTGTTGATACAAGTGTCGACACTTATTGCTTCAGTTTACACACTGTCATTTGGTGCTGATCTTGGTGTCGACACGTTTCTTCAAGAACTTCTGAAATTTAAACACTGACGTTTGGTGTCAATCATGGTGTCGACACTATGTCTACAGAAAGTTCACTGACATTTGGTGTCGATTCAAGTGTCGACACTTTGTCTTAAAAAAAATCTTCAGTTTGCACCTACTGATGTTTGGTGTCGAGTAAGGTGTCGACACTTCGTCTTTAAAATCTTCATTAGCCTCTACTGACATTTGGTGTCGATACATGGTGTCGACACTTGATCTCTAGTAAGTCCTCTGACATTTGGTGTTGAGTTAGGTGTCGACACTTTTTCTTCAAAAGTCTTCAGATAGCCTTTACTGATATTTGGTGTCGATATATAGTGTCGACACGTCTTCCTTCAGGTTTTGGTTTTTGGCTACTAACTTTTGGTGTCGACACTTGTACTCGTGGTGTCAACACTTATGTGTAGAATACTTTCTATCGATTCTTTGATAATCCAAGCGTTGAGTTGGTTTACTCTCTTTGTGAAATCATTCCTTAGATTTATATAATCTGTTTTTACTTTTATCAAATCCAGATTAATGAGTTCTCTTGGTCTTCAACAGATTTGATCATATTGACTTCTGGGCTCAAGGTGTCGACACATTATAATCAGGTGTCGACACTTTCTTTTGAAAAGTGTTTAAGGAACTTCCATTGATCAGATGAATTGAGAATCGCTGCATACTCAGTAAACAAGTTAAATACACATAAATGGTTTTGTTATCATCGAAATCGATACTTGATTCAACAATCTCTCCCTTTTTGATGATGACAAAACCTGAACGCGAAGAAAAACATAAGGAAACATAATGAAAGGTAATGAGAGGTTCCTCTTCCTTATCTCCCCCTTTCTTTTGTAATTTTTGCATGGTTTTCACCTCTTCTTTCTCCCCCTTTTTGTCAGTTCATCGAAAATAAATAGCTTAACAAATTATAACTCGAGGTCTAATGAGTTTCGAGACTCAAACACAGAGTCTTATGCATAAAGTGTTAAACTTTGAATCACACGACTAAGACAAATCATACGCATGCATTCCATATCTCCCACAATTCATCGGCCATAATCAATATGCCATAAACATAATCTGTAAACCATGAACATACAACTCTTGATCTTAACCCCATAACCCATAAACTATAAACATTACTCATAAGCCAAAAACATAACTTCATAAGCAATAGTTTAACTTCACAATTTATACTTTATAAGTCTAAATGCCATAAACATAATCTATGAGCATACAGCTATTGATCATCACTTCATAAAACATAAAACATAATTCATTGGCCAAGCGTTTTGTTCAAAACATATCAGATCATAATATGATTACAAACTTTCCTAATCAACGAGACACAGAGAATTATGGAGAGGGTGAAGTGGACGATGCGTTATGAATGGGAGTCGAGGGAGTTGGAGATGGAGATGGGGATGGAGATAGCTCTAAAGCTGTATCTAGAGGATTCTTGAATTTGGCCAAGCGTTTTGTTCAAAACATATCAGATCATAATATGATTACAAACTTTCCTAATCAACGAGACACAGAGAATTATGGAGAGGGTGAAGTGGACGATGCGTTATGAATGGGAGTCGAGGGAGTTGGAGATGGAGATGGGGATGGAGATAGCTCTAAAGCTGTATCTAGAGGATTCTTGAATTTGGATCGCATCTCCCATCTTCTGGTACTATAACGTCGTTGAGTTGTGCGTCGGATAAGTGGGGCAGCGTCCGAATCAGTCTCAGAGGATTCATCAGGATTGCTGCTTTCTTTCTTATCTTCCTTTTTCTCTTGCTCCTCATCTTTCTTCCCTTCTTCGTCACTTTTGTCTTCCTCCTCTTCGTCCGAGTCTTCACTAATTGGTTTCTTGCCTTTGTTCATCATATTCGAGAGGTTTCGAATTTTCCATTCACAGACAACCAGACGAAATGCCATATTGTCGATTTTCGTATGTAGTAACGTTATCGACTCAGTCATCTGCATCATGAATGCGCGTATATCATTTTCAAAACTTCCCTCTTCACCAGTGTCCTTACCCCTGACTTTTTCTTTCCCCTTCGAATTACCACCCGTTTCGATTTTCTTGGTTGATTTTGGCATCCACTTATTTCCTATCAACTCATACCCCATGCGTTTAAGAGTCTTTTCGTTGTATTCATCGCTCACTGCCTTAGGAACTCTAATGATTTCATCATCCAAGTCAACCCGTGCGTATTTGAAAATTCGCGTTAAGAGCATCCCGTTCGGTAAGTTCACCTTTTTAATGGTGGCTTTGAACATTTGATCTAAAATAAACAGGGCTAAGTCGATTTTTGACCCAGTGACATACGCCCAAAGGAAGAACAGCTCTCTATCTGATACGTACTCAAATTTTTCTGTCTTGGGAATCAGAATGGTACAAATAAAGTGGTGAATTAGTCTCAGTTCAAGAGGCAGCGTATTGGCCGTCGGTTGGGCAGCCAAATTTACATCATTTCCATAAACCGCTTGTATCTGGTCTTTCCTTTTCACGCTGTGCCTACCTATTTCTCCTTCCGTTTTAATTCCCACGATTTTTCTAATTGTTGACTTATCCAATGTTATGTGTTTTCCTTTAACGTAGCTCTTTATTTCATCCGAGTGAAGTCCCCGTGTTGCATTCGCATAGAAGTATGCGACTAAATCGGGATAAACATCATCCCTTATCAACGACATGTGCATCCATCCTAGGTCGTCCATTTGTGAGCTAAACGTGAAGTTATGTGCATCAAAAAAGTCGTAATCGATCCATCGACCGTTTATGACTTTTCTAAGTGAGAAATCGATGTTATACCTTTCCCAGTCCCGATCTTCCAAAAAATACATCGGGTCTCG
>BRYE01000009.1:11637218-11639718 GCA_030159115.1 Actinidia arguta var. hypoleuca | reverse complement strand
TACCATGTTGTTTAGAAAAATAACAAAAGTTATTATTGAAGTTGAGAGGCCTCTTCCCTTTTATATTAATCGCTATAAATCGTTAATTACATACAAGTCCCTCAAAAATGAAAGATAACAAATAAACTAATATCCCATGACTTATATATTTCTTTACAGTTGCCAAAGGATAGCTGACAATAATTCCGAGACATATGAATCCTATCGTTCCTATTAAGTTCCAGAATATCGAATGAGTTCACTTTGTCAAAAAATTCCACATGGTCCAAATTTTTGGGCAGTTTGCTTAGTTTTTTGCAACACCTAATGTTAATAAATCTAAGGGCTTCCAACTGAAAAATACTGTCTGGAAGACTCATCAAATGTTTACAAAAACCCAACAATAATCAAACGAGATTGGCCAGTTGTCTGACTGTTACGGGAAGTTTTGTTATACTAGTCCTCTCCAAAGAAAGCTTCTGCAAACATTTCATATTTCCAATGGTTTCTGGAACACTTGTAAACTTTGAGCACCAAGAGAGCCTAAGAGTTTGAAGAGATTCAATCTCCATGATAGCTGCAATACTTGTAAGATTTTCACAACCAATTAAATCCAAGAAAACAAGCTTTTTTAGAATTCTAATGGATGGATGAAAATCAACCAAGCTTTGACAGCCTTGAAGAACCAGTCTCTCCAAATTTGGGACCACCGTGAAGTCTGGACTCCTGGCTAGGTTTTTTGACCAACTAAGATCTATGATCCTCAACTTGGGTAGAATTTGTAGAAAAGAAATCGAAAAATGGGATGAAATAATAGAATTGAATCTTGTTTAAAGAAAAAATTGTAGGTATATCGTAGTTCCGTCCCAAAGTTTTTCAATGCTGCCCTCCCATAATTTAAGTTCAACAAGATGCTCTAGTTTAAATATTCAATGGGTAAAAATACCAATTCACACACTTTGACGTGTTCGGAAGATGTTCGAGGCATTTAGGAAGGTCCACATGAGAAATCTCCATATGTCTTCACTTTGTCAACTTTGCAAAGGCTTCAGCTCTCAATTGTAGGCGTTTCTCCAAATAAGGCTCTAGAGCTATGCTTTCAATTGTTTTTGTATCCTAATAACAAGAAGTAGATAACAAGTTAAGCACCAAATATATATTTAAGGGTTGCTCATTAGTACATGGCGCACACCATCATAGCGCACACAACCTGTTGCGCTTTCCAAGCTCTTTAGGAGACTCTTCGTAAATAATGAATCGCCCCATCTTTTCTATCAAATCACGCATCCACAACTTATTGTTAGAAATAGTTACAGAGACTTTTCAACAAGACGTTTTATCCCAATATCTGGTTCAAAGTCACAACTGTTCAGTATTTCTCTCACATCATTTTGGTCTCTCCCTTTCAAACAAAGTGCAATATGTAGGACTATTTCCTTTTCATTCCAATCCAATGCATCATAACTTACTTTAAGTACTCTCTGAGCATCCTTAAGAGGGCATTTATCCAGTGAGTTTAATCCACTTCTCCATTCACGTTCATTTCTACCGAAAAGAGAAGAACCTAAAACTTTGAGAGCTAAGGGAATTCCTCGACAATATTTTAATGCATTATGTATGAGCTCTCTGTAACCTCCCATTTGTCCATATTTTCCAAAGGCTTTCAACATAAAGAGTTTTTCAACTTCAACTCTATTAAGTCCCCCAACCGTATATTGTTGTGCACCACATGTAATTAACAAATGTTGATCTCTAGTGTTTACAATAATTCTGCTTCCACAACCGTACCAACAAGGCACTCCAACCAATCCCTCTAGCTATTCTAATTTATCCACACCATCGAGAACAATAAGAACCTTTTTATTTGTTAACCTATTCCTTATCATACTTTTTCCAACAGTAATAGCTTCCACACTATTTTCCTATGTGATTTTAGAAAAGAGTTGTTTTGGGAGAGTTTGTATACCATTAGATCCTTTTGAAACTTCTTTAACATTAAGAATACAGCTACAACCTTCAAATTGCAAAGAGATGTGCTCATAGACAGACTCCGCAATAGTTGTCTTTCCTATTCCACAATTCCCCAAATCCCTCCAACCCTAGTATTACCATTACCTAAATTTAGCAATTCAATCACTTCCTCCATATGAGAATCCATCCCAACTAAGTCCTCATCAGCACTTGAACACATAGGATACTTCAATTTAGCAGAAATTTTCCTAACAATTTTTTCGATGAACTTTGATTCAGACCTGTAGATTAAGGGAATATATAAAAGAGAATTTATATATCAGAACTCAAAAATATTACAACAAAAGGCAAGGAAAAGAGACATTAATGCAGCATATAATAATTAATTTTGTGCATTAAAAATGAATATTTTTGATAAATATGGCTTCCCACCATTTGATGTGATAATGAACAAAACCATGCAAATCCTAATTTTCTTTGTTCGAGTGGCAAATCAAATTTCTATATTTTCTATTTAATTAAGTTATTTATCTATCTTACTAGTTGTTTT
>BRYE01000009.1:11624718-11629718 GCA_030159115.1 Actinidia arguta var. hypoleuca | reverse complement strand
AATAGAAATATATTTAATTAAAAAAATAAATTTTTAATGACTCAATATATTCAGTTTCATACCGTAAAATTAACAATATGCATGAATCAATTTTGCAAGTGATACTAAAATATAATAAAATTTCTATAAATACTAAATGAGTTAAAAATCGAAGCAAATTATTGTCAATTTGCATGTGTTAAAAAATTGCCCGATTTTTTAACACACCCGGTTCAACGATTCGATAAAATACCGTCCGATTTTTTCAGTTCAATGCGATTCGCTTGTATTTTCGATAAAATATGTTTATTGGACCTATTAAATGTCCGGTTTCCGATTGAACCATCCGTCCGGTCCAGTCTGATTCTTATAACTATGATCTGAAGTTTAGAAAATCAACTGTACTAGTGTAGTCTAAGTATTTTGGATCTCTTTTAAACTCATTTTGATTATCTAAAATATTCACATTTTAGATTTCGTTGTGAAGATTGATACTGTAAAAAATCACGCTAATCAAGCATAATTCAGTATTTTTTATTGTTATTTTATAACTTAATAAATAAGTGTGAAATACATAATTATACCTTATTATATTAATATAAATTAATATTGATTAATCATGATATGTATTCGATTAACTTAATTTTATAATATTAAATTTCTCAATAAGCTTCACAATATAATAATTTGAATCCTCAAAATATCCCCAAATAGAGTTTAAAATACTTAAGCCGGGTTCTTCTAAGAAAGTACAAAAATGCTTATCCCAAATAAAAGAAAAACAGTTTTTAAGTTTAAAAGCAAAAACTAAGATTAAAAGCGTAGTGCGAACGAGAGATTGTAATCAAAATAATAAATGGAAGGGTAAATTTTGTTACTGGTCGTTGTAGTACATTCAAAGTTTTACTTGGGTCAGCATAGCTTTAATTTAAACGATTAGAACATTATAGTTTCGATATACCTCCGTCAATGGCGGTTAAGATTTTGGATAGAAAGTGAACATGTGAAGCCCATAGGACCCTTTCTAGAGTGTAATATTGTCATCATTAGTCCCTATAGTTCAGCCAAAGTTTCACTTTTGTCCCTATAAATGGACACATGAGTTTTCAAAAAAAAAATTCACCCAAACTTTTAATGGGTATTAATGGAGGGACTAAATCAAAGCTAAACTTAAACTTTAGGGTTTGAATTATTTAAATTAAAACTATAAGGACCAAAGTGAAGCTCTAATCAAACTACAAGAATTAATGATGAAATTTACCCTTTTTAGGATTGAAAAAAGAGAATTTCTACTGCCCTTAATTTGGATCATGAAATATTTTCTAAATTTAAAAAATAAATAATAGAGATTCATTTAGTTATGTAACCCTACACACTTAAATAAATCTGAACCATTTATTTTTAATTATTTTGTTTCTAAGTTAAATTAGGAACCGCAACAAATTTACATCTAAGGGTTTGCCAAAGCTTGAAGGTAACTTCGCGGAAGCAACCCAGATGATGAAGAATCATTTACATCTCAGGGATCATTACATTTTGTCCATTAAAATATCACCATTATTTCAGTTTGGCCCTCAATTGGAACTTAGAAAGTTAGAAGTAAATTCGCGGAAGCTACGAGGATGATGAAGTATCATTTACAACCGAAGGGTTCATCACACGTTGCCCCTTAAAATATCACCATTTTTCTAATTTGGCCCTCAAACTAATAATTTTATTACATTATCCTTTTAGCTCTTGACTTGGTTACAATCAAGCCCAATTACTAACTTTCGTCCAATTGTCTAAAGGAAAATGACATGTGGCGACTATGTGGTGCCATGTCGTTGATACATGAGCCAAGTTGCAATCCAAACCCAAACCCGATACCATCTCCTTCCCTATTCTCTAAATACTTAACCCATTAACTCTCCCAATTCTGCCACTTGATTGCCATCACTAACCCCGCTGCCATCTCCATCACTAACTACAACTGTCGGCTTCATCACTAAAAATAAAAGAAATCAACTTATATGAGAAAGCCAAGCGAACCTGTGTATAGCATAGTTTACTAAAATGGATGCATATGGCAACTTACTGTTGGGTAACACGCTTTTTCTCGAGTCTAAACACACTTTTTCTTAGGCCCATTCCTGTAGTTATGTTAGTGATGCTTGTACTCGAGTGGCATGGAGTAAAACTTGACAATCTCTCTCTTTCTCTCTCTCTCAATCTATCTTCTTTCTCTCTTTAAATGTTTTTTTTGTTCAACAAAATCGTGACGGGAATCAAAGGTTAAAAGTCCCTTACAGAATCTCTAATGTTTTTTGTCATTTTGACAATATTATTGTCAAAATTTAGCATACTACAATGTTATTTTGTTATTATTTGATAGTATTACTGCATTGATTGGTTATATGAACTTATTATTTCGCCACAATCTAAACACTTTTCCTCCCCACTCTCTCAACTTCTCACGTCATCCTGTCTTCCTCCCCGACTAAATGCAAAAGCCTTTTTTTTTTCAACCTCAACTAAAGGCTATTAAATTACACTATTACTGACTAATCCATTCACAGGATTCGTTATGGATTACATATAATGCTGAGAGAAATTCAGTAATATATATGCATGGAACAATTGTTTAAATTTCAATTTAATGACACCAGACTAGTTCAAATTTATGGCAATTTAAAAACAATCGTTAATATCATATTGCTAAATCCATTAATAGTTAAACAAAGAGGACTAAAAGGATTAATCAAAGCATATTTAGCAAATCAATGAGTATACCTAAAGTAATATGCCTACAACTCTCCAATTTCATGTGTTTTGAAGTCCTATAAAAATTGCGTATTTAGTGATTGATTTTATCTAATTTCATTTTTTGATTAATTGTTTAAAAGTAAATGTGCATAAGAGAGACAATGCATTTTGTGAAATGTATACTCACGTGTGGTGGATCACACAAAATGTTAATCCCATCACATGTGAGTGTACAACATCCATGCACTGCACAAAATGTAGTGTGCAGTGCATGGATGTTGTACACTCATCCAAGATTTTAGCAATTTAGAAGTAATCGTAGGAAGCTCTTGTCAATGACGAAGTCTCGTAAAGACTGCGTATTAAGAAATCATTTATGTTCAATTGTCAACTTATTACTGAAGAAGTGCGAGAAAGATTACGTATTAAAAGACGGTTTTTACGTTTTGAACATATAATTCAAACAAACAGTTAGTTAAAAAATGACTCACTGCATTGAAAATGGTGTGACGTATTTATTACCATGGCATGACATTTCAAAACATCAGTCACTTTTGACCAATTAAACCAAGAATATTGTTCATTTATTAGGAAAAAAATACAAAAATAAATAAATAAATTTTTATATTTTTTATCGTTCAAGTTAGGATGAAACTTGTAGAATCAAAACACCATTTTTTTTTTGTGTCAAATGACTAAAGCCAAGAATCTATTTTTTTTTTCATTTACTTTCATTTATTTTTTATAAATAACTTTTTCGCATCAATTATTTACAACCCAACGGAGCCTAAATTTCAACTTCACACCCACTTTCGAAAACATTATTTTTTAGAGAGAGAAGCAACAATATAGCCCAACAAAAGCCCAAAGTGAGGAAGAGCGTATTGCCAAAAAGCACACCATTTGGTATCTTCATCAGCAACCCAAGAGAGTAATAATAATTTACTGACATTTATGCTAACAAAACAATTTGAAAGCAACGTCACATGTGTCTCTCTTTCTCTCTCCTCATGACCGTTAGGGAGGCCAAAAATAAAGTCGTTGCCAACCCTATGATCCAACGGCCACGTTTCACTAGCCGTTGGATTTTTAAAAAGAGGCCTCATGTCTCTGCAGACAAATACCCTCTATTTCCGTCCCAACCCTCTCTCTCTCTCTCTCTCTCTCATTAGTCTGTAGATTTTGGGGGTTTTTTAGATGCTCTCAATCTACATTCTTGGTGAATTATTTTTTGAAATAACCCAAAAAAATGGTTATTTCTGATGAGAACAAGCCCTCTTTGATTAAACCCACAACCTTACAAGGGAAAGATTAGAACCCGGATCTGAAATCGCAGCTGAGATTGTGCAATTGTACACATTTTGAATTTGAAATCAGCTGAGATTGTGCAATTTCTGAACTGGGTTTTCTATTTTTTTTTTTAATTTATTGGTTTTTTATTTAAAAGGAGAGGCACAAATGGGAAACAGAAAGTTTGGGATCGAGATCAGGCACACCCGAAGAGCCCTAAGCCTGATTAATCAGAGTTTCGTCGGTGCTCGCGTTGTCAACAAGAGAGTCTTGTCAGAGTAATTTTCTGATGATTATTTTATCTTCGCTCCTGTTTTTGGAAACAACTAAATTAATTTTCTTTTCTTTTTTTGTCTCAGAACACATAAAGTCTGTGATAATAAGCTTCCCAATCCAGCTGATAGACCAATAACAAGGTTCGAATTGAAGCCCCTTAACTCTATTTTTTTTGTTTCCTTATTTTTGATCCAAAATACTAAACTTTATCATCAGCTTGTGCTAATCTGATTCTGTTTTCTTCAAATTAGGAAATTCGTTGCGCAAATAGCAACAACAGAAAAAAATTTCCTCGAGGAGACTAAGAAATTGAAACCTTCATCGGCTCAGAGATATACTGTATGGGAAGATTGTGCAATTGCAGATGCAATTGCAGATGCAACTTCAGACCACCCGGTACAGATGTCTTTAGAACAAACAGAAGCAGAGCTGGATGGAAAGGATCAAATGGTAAATTTTTGAAAAAAATGTGCATTCCTAAAAAATTCTAGATATTGCGGAAATTGAATTTTTTTGCTGATTAAATCCAAATTTTTTTTTTTGTGTAGGAAGTGGAAATGGAAGACAAATTTGAGGATCCAATAATGGACATTGATAGCAGTGATGCCAAGAACCCTCTTGCAGTGGTAAACTATGTTGATGATCTCTATGCCTACTACAAAAAAATGGAGGTAAAATAAAGCTTATTCAAATTGGATTTTCTTAGAATT
>BRYE01000009.1:11579718-11607218 GCA_030159115.1 Actinidia arguta var. hypoleuca | reverse complement strand
CTTTAACACATAATCAAACAGATTAAACTCTTCATTATATTAGAATATGTTTATTGTGTGAGAATCTGTTTTGTTTCAGTTTAATATTCTGAAATCAAAACTGTTTTCTAATTCTAGAACAATTTCATAAAGCCTGAACAAAAATCATTTATTGAAATTCAATTGCCGATCATGAAAAGAATCTTGCTTAAGTTTGTAGAAAAAAATCGATTCGGCAAATATGAGATTTCAAATAATAATTTTATTCATTTGCATTAAGTTGAAATTACATAAACAAAATGCATAAATTAAAATACGAAATAGGAAATTAGAGATACAAATAATAAATTTGGCCAAATCTTGCTTTCGCAGTCTCCTTAAGTAAGATTCGCCGCCTACCGAGAGTGTTATAGGTTTTCGCCGGCGTCTTCCTCTCAAGATAAAATGGCTGAACCACTTACGTCGGAATACCTCCGACGCAGCCTTGGCGAACTGATAAAATGTCTGCCTTTCTTTCTCTCAAAGAACTCAAAGTGTAAAAATATTTTTCATGTTTTTTTCTCTCTAAACAACTCATCTATTTATGACATTTCAATCCAATGTAACTCACAGCCATAAACCCCCATCATGAGGGTGGTTATGGATGCCATTATAACAGTCATTAGAGGTTGTTTATGGTTGCCCTTTGGGTTGCTTAACAACTCCTTTGGAATTTGTTAAATCCAACCCATTTGGGGCTTTTATTCACACTATATTTCCAACAACCTAAACCCCTGAATTCAGGTAATTGAAAAAAATAAAAATAACTATATTTTAATTTTAAATAATAAAGATAAAAAATAAAATATATTTAATAAAAAAGAGAGTGCAAAAATCATCTGCCAAACAAAGAATGAATGTTATGAATATTTGAAAAATGTACCCATTAGTACTATACCATTTTTTTTAGGTTATAACTTCCAGCTACATTAATAAATAAAGTCAGTAGGAATATAATAATGAGATGGTACTCAAAGATAATACTTAACTCCGATACAGTTAAATTACACCATCTGTGAGACCCACTCTTATTTTTTCCTTTTCCTTTAAGTTATTTTTTTTTTAATTAAATGCCCATTTTATTAAAATCTAAATTACTTAGGTGGAGAAGGTATTAAAAAAAATTAGGCTCTGTTTGGTTGGATGAAATGGAATTGGATAGGAATAGATTGAAGATAAGAATAAGATTGTCGTGGAATGAGGTTGAAATAATCAATCCCATTCTAATTTTGATTATGTATAAGAATGAACTTAAAATGAAATTGGGTAGGAATAATAAAAATATTTTTTTTTCTATTTCTCTTTTCATAGTATAAAAAAAATGATTTTCAGGGTTTTGCTTTACTTTTTTTTCTTTTTTTGTTTACTGCATTAGAAAACTGTGTTTTTTAGTTGGAAAAGTTGGTGTTGGTATAAAAAAACTGCTTTTTATTTTTAAAGGAAAAAAGCTGCCTTTTTTATTTTTTGGAGAACCTGTTTTCAATTGAAAAGAAATTTAAAATGTAGTATTATCAACAAGAACTGTAAACAGAAACTGTTTTCAAAAACACAAAACAGAAAAAGATGAAAACAAAACATTTTTCTTCTGCAAAATTATTTTTTTATGAATTTTTTTTTTCTTTTCTTTTCTTTTCTCGAAAATCAGTTTAATTTGTTTGTAAAAACAAATTATATTTGGCTCATTCTTCAAAATGGAGGAATGATTACTCCATTGAAATACTTCTTCCGGTGTTCTTTACGAACCAAAAGTTACAATGAGCATTTTTACAAAATCATAAGTCTATTTTAACCTCCCATTTCAGCAATCCAAACGTATCCTTACATCATTGATTCAACACTAAATTCCACGCAGAATACAATCCCATTCTCTGATCATACAATATGGTTTTGTCGTTACATCTTATTTTTCTTCTTACTTTTTTGTTTTGTTTTTTTAATAAAGACAGACAACAGAGAATGCAGGTGATGGGAAAAGTATAGATTATTATAATTGAAAAAAGAAGAGGCTATTTTAGATATATTAAATTAGGAATAAAGAAAGAAAAAAAAAATACAATGTTGCCGTTATTGAATTTTTAAAATTACTAGTTACATTTTAAAACAAGGTTTTATTGATTTCTTAAAGAATAATAATTTATACACTCCTCCCTTCTTTTTATACCAAAACATATCATGAGGAGAAGAAAAAGAAAAAGAATGAAAATTGTAAATGTATGACAAAGGGTCAATTCAGGTAATTAAAAAAAATTATACTATAACATTGTATAATAAGAATAAAAAGTAAATTACATTAATTTAATAATATGTGAACCTTTTTAAAATTGATAATTACATTTAAATATTTATCATATTTTATTATTAAATAATGATAACATAACGTGTCGTGTCGTGTCGCGGGGTAACGAAATTTTACCAATAAGTTAGAACAATATTACATGATTATTGCACACGCAATTTATGTAATTGTCCTTTCCGTTACTCAAAACAAAAACGAAAACCTATTGGACAGGAATCATTTTGAAATGATAAAACCAAAAAGAGTTCACCATTAATAAATAATATTATGTTTGTTCATAGATAGGATGAAGAGGACGCAAACCTTATCGGAATCAGCAACAATAACCTCCTTGTGGAGCCCAAGAACGAGTCCCAGCGGCCGGCCACCGGGCGTTGACCCAGTCCTCCACCAACGAGTCTGCGACGGACTCGTTCACCTTGACTTGCTTGATCCACCCATCATGCCACCCCGTGTACACGCCCCCGAGTTGGGGTCTTGCGCAAGGTCTTCAGGCCCCACTAACTGGCCCACTCCCAACATCTCCGCACCCTCGAGCAAGTGCGGGCCCGTTCAACCTGGCGTCCCTCCCAACCCACGAGAGCGCGGCGGCTATTACAGGTAAGAGAAAGAGTAGTAGGAGGGTGGTGGTGATGGTGGTTATGTTTGAGGGGGGAGTTGGACTCCGGAAAGGTGAGTCAGGAGGGGTTGACTCGGACATTTGGTTGTGTTAAATGAATGAGAGAGATGTGAGGAGGGATGGATAGACAGGGTGTGGTGTGGTGGAGGTGTATTCAGTATTTAACTGAAATTGTCACCACCTTTTTTGAGCTTTCGGGGTATGGACACCAGGTGTTTGCGAAATGGGGAAATGTAACAATTATTTTAGGTTCCGTTTGAGTTAGATTTTTTTAGCTAATTTATTTTGTGAAACTTTTCGTATTTAGTGAATTATCAAAATTTTATAGTTTTTCGTCTTCTCTTGACAAGAGAATTTAAAAATGTAAAAGTTTTCATCTAATCTCAAAAAAAGTTCGCTAATGACATAAAAACTATTGTAAGTAGATTTTTTTGCCTTTAGTAATTTTTTGAAAAAAATGTTATTGGGTTACGAACACATGACAAATTTTTTAAAATATATTTTCTGTCTTTATAAAAAAAAAAATTAATTTGAATAATTTTTTTATATATTTAGCTTTCTTTCATCAAAAGAAACCAGAAAAATATGAAATGTTGATCAAGCGATGAAAAAACATTCCCTAAAACACAAAAAATCAAATACCAAAGTTGCCAAAAAAAAAAAGGTCAAACGAAACCTAGTCAGAGTGCGTACAAACAATATGTGTATAATATGCGTAACTTCAGGTCCTTACAATTAAAAGCAAATAATTTAAAATTTTTAATTAAACCAATCAAATCCTTTGGTCTAATACTCGTGTTGGAATACTTTGTGATGTGAAGTTACAAGTTGAAATATTATGAAGAGAAATTTGATATCCATTCTAATAAGTTGAGGTTGGAATTAAGGTAGTTTAAGTTCCTGTCGCTTAAAAAAATGTTACAAACATAAATGGAGCAATTTTATTTTATAATAATAAAAGTGTATACATATTAAAAAATTAAACCCATGTCAAAAGCCATTCTCCTTTATAAATAGTATTAGATTATCTATTTGTAAGTGTTATGGAATGCTTTTTGAATTGGGTCCTCGAATAATCAAATATTTATAATTCTGGTTTATTTTTTAATTGGGGTGGGTTGATTGAAAAAAATTCAAATATTGAAGGAGAAATTACATTGATCTCTCCTGAAATTTGCTTTTAATACAGATTGTCTCTAACTTTTTAAAAACTACATCAACCTACCTTGAGATTCATAATTTGATTGCGCTTTCCCCCTTCTGTTAGTTGACCATTAAGTCAACTAATTGATTTGATGATGTCACTAGTTAAATTTTTCAAAATACCAGATTTAACCTTATCAACGATACCACTCCGAAAAAAAACTCCACATCTCTCCTCTCCTCTCTCTCTACATCTTTAATGAAACACATCGTTTGGTCTAATTCTTACGTTTTATTGACTATAACATATTGGATTTGGGGGCTTGTGATTTGAAGATTTGTGGATTTTGGATTTTGGATTTGGGGGTTTGTGAATTAGAAATTTGTGGGTTTTGGGTTTGAGGGTTAATTTTTTTTTTTTGGTGTGTGTGTGGAGAGAGAGAGAGTAGAAATAGAAGTGGTTTTTTGTGAATTGAAAACTTGTGGGTCTTTGTTTTGGGGGCTAATTGTTAAGGGTCATCAAAAAGCCTGCGCCAAGCCAGAGGGTCCAAGTCCGACCCAAGTCCAAGATAGTATGAGTTGGGTTTGGATTCAATTTTAAAGTCCGTGGACCGACCCACGACCTGATCCATGACGAAGTCCGAAGGTCCGACCCATGATCCAACTCAAAATCATTAATTTTTTATAATATTTTATATTTTTAATGTAAAGAATCAATATTTATGGATGATTTTATGTAATTATTTATTATTTTTTTCATCTTTTATATTTTTAATCTTTTAACTTAAAATAAAATATATTTAAAAAAATATTATTTAAAGGTCTGTAGGCTCAGGCCTAAGGCCCGTGGGTTGGGCTTAGGTCTCATCTTTCAAGCTCGGTTCGGCCTATTGACCAGTCAAAATTTATCGAGTTCGGCCCAACCAAACTAAAATGGGTCTAGATCGGCCCGACCTGACTCATTGACGACCATTACTATTTGTGTGTGTGCGCTCGTGTAAAGAGAGAGAGAGAGAGAGAGAGAGAGAGAGAGAGAGAGAAAGTAGAAACAGATGTGGGTTTTTGTGATTTGGGTGGATTTGGGGTTTGGGGGTTTTTGAATTGGAGATTTGGGTTTTGGGGGTTTGTGGATGTCTATGTTGTTGGAGAGATATACTAAAAAGACATGTTCTTTTTATAGAACTTAGTTTTAATTTTATTTATTAATAAAATTTATTATTTTACTTTAATGAGAATTTATGTGGGTAATATTGTAGCATAATATTTCTATTATGTTTATGTGTCTTTTATTTTATATAATAGATGATTAGGTCTTTGGAGTTCGGCTTACATACAAAAAGTCTAATCATCAATTTTATTGGCGATAAATTTTGAATTCAAGGTCTTAGATGAAATTGGACACACCGTCGGTAGGATTGTAATACAATATTTTAGTAGGGTTGTCTTGATTTCAGAAAACAATATAGTTTTGACTTATTATACTAGTACGCTTTGTGTGTATTGAACGAGACTATGTTGTGATATCATTTTTGTACTGACTTTATAAAACAACTAGGGGATGTGTTGGTAACGTTTTCACTTTTCTGTTATTTTTTATTATTATTTATAAAATAGAAACTAAAAATATGTTTGTATTCACTTTTTTAAAATTATTTTTAAAAAATGTGGTGGTGGCGGTGGCGGTGGTGGCGGTCGCGGTGGCGGAGGGAGAGATGGCGGCAGCGATGGAAGAGGAGGAGGAGGTGGTAGTTGAAAAAATTTGAATGGAATTTTTTTGTAAAGGGCGACTTGCACAACAATAAGCAAAAGTAATCTGCCGGGGTGAGGCCGCTCAAAATCCCTCCGGCGTATGAATCAGACCAAGGCGATCAGGAGATAATTATAGGCAATGTGCAGCACAATAATAAATGTGTCTGTGGTGCCTGTGTTGAGCGTACCTTTTTGTTGTGGGAGAGTGGCCTTTATATAGACGGAGTACTGAGCCGTGTCAGTGAATCATGGCGAGTTCCCCGAAAGGATAAGCATGGGAGAATATCCCAATAAAATCTGGAGACTAGTATGAGGGTGTCATCTGGTGAGCAATCTGTATTCTCAGGTGTTGTGATGGAGTTGGAGTCTATTGGGGACAGTTCTCTTGTAGATATGGAACTCTTCAAGGAGGAGGACTCCAATTTGGGAGGAGGAGTAACGGAGAAGAAGTCTTGTGACAACAGACTTCTAGTGGAGATGCAGTTTTTTTTTTAGAATCAAGTCTGTGGAGACGTCTCTGCCTTAGGCGAGTCAAACTACCTCGCCAAATGGCGATCTGGAATAAATATTCTGAAAGTGGAGCCCAATCTCAATAATACGAGACGACCAGGAAGTTGCGTTCGGAACACTAGGGCGACGTGCCTTGCTCGGAATATATTAGATTCAGAACTTGTCCGAATTATCCCACATCACTATTGATCAGAAAATTCACATTTTATTTTTAATTATTATTATTATTATTATTATTATTATTATTATTATTATTATTATTATTATTATTATTATTATTAATTTTTACCAAATCTTTGATTGAAATACAATTTAAAAAAAAACTTTATTGGGCAAATTACAATGACCTCACTTGATGTTTACATTTCAATACAGATTCTTCCCTGACGTTCCAAAATTTACCTTGACCTCCCTTGGCTGATTAGGTATCTTAATTTTGTGAGCTTCTAAATACAAACCAAAATGGTCTCAATACAAAACCATTTCAAAGTATAAACCATTATAATTTTAATATTTTAATTTTGTCTCAATACACACCACTCATTCCCAATCCTACTCCATTTTCAACCTCCCAATCCTAGGTATACACCCACCACAATCTCATCGCCCCTAGCACCACCGCAATCGACAAATCTCATTGGCGATCAAATCCCTTCATCTATAGGGTTTCTCCCCAATATTAGACGTGTTCAACCGTTCAATAATCGATTTTATGGTTTAATTTATCCTTTAATTCGATCTTGTTCTCTGCTTCGACTCTTGATTTTAGCTTCAATTTGTTGTCTGGTTCAATACCCATTAGTCTCACTTCACTCTCTTTCCCTGATCTTCTTTCCTCTTCAATATAATAACCTCTCTGTTTTTATACCTTTTTTTAGGCAAGCTAAGTGAGCTCCAAGGGTTGGGTGGAAGATAGCTATCGATGCCGGGAGTGGAGTAGTGGTTAATTGGTTATGGTGTTTTCCGGTGGTGGCCAGCCAGGTTGGGATTGGTTGGCCTAGTTGTGCTGAGGATTTGGGTATTTTCAATTTTCGAGTCTGTGTCCTTAATAGTAATTTCATATAGGGGTAAAATTGTAATAAAATAAACTTCTATTGTAGGGTGTCTTGAGATCAAAATTGTTTGCCTTTAGAAACTCCCACAACTGTGATGACAGAAAGTGCAAGATTACCTAAATACCCATGTCTGTTATATTAAAATGACTTGAATACCCTTTTGACTTTCTCTCTCCCCCTCCCTCTCTCTTACTACAACTGACCATAAACACAACCCCAAATCTCTCTCTTTACAGGTATAATGATATACATACAAATCTCTCTCACCCTATCTATAGATATACACAAATATATATACACACATTCCATCCACTAACACAGTAGCGGTATCAGTAACCCAGTTAAGGCGGCAGCAACCAGATTTGATTGTGGCGGTCTCGATTACGGCGGCGCCGAGCTGATTGCAACGGCAACAACCCCACCGTGTGGGTGTGGGTGTGTGTGTGGAGGGAATGAGAGCAGACGATGGTGGTCGTTGCCATCTCCATCACCTGCACCGCCGCAGGCCATGGCCGCCGTCACCCACATTTCTGTTTCTACTCTCTCTCTCTATGTGTGTACCCACAAACCCCCAACCCCCAAATCTCCAAATCGCAAACCCCCAAACCCAAAATCCACTCCAAATCACAAACCCGGCCTCTATTAGGTTGTTTCTGCTCTCTCTCTCTCTCTCTCTCTCTCTCTCTATATATATATATATATATATATATATATTATATATTTATTAGTAATTGCCGTATCATGGACACTATACACACTAAAAAAAAATTACCTTTTAGGCGTACTCGTTATACCTTTACATCCTAAAAAATAAATAAAATATAAACGTCAGATAAAAGATACATTGCATGCATATTCGAAGATATGCATTACTACAGAATAAAAAAATAAAGTATAAAGTATAATAATTTTATACTTTTTTGATTTCTCTTCATAAAAAAAAATCTAAAAATATTAAAAATTATATAATTTAAGAAAAAGTTCACTAAAACAAATTATCTTTAAATTAAATAATTTTTTTATAGTTTTAGACTCTTATTATCAAAAGTTTGATTAAATAATAATAAAATTATTTTAAAAACAATAAGTGAAAAATAAATGCGTGTTTTAGTTTTTTTGTGTTTGGGTCCCACTAAAAGAATGATTCCATGGGTAAAAAATATGCCCAACTTTATAAATTTTTTGTACATTGAATCAAAATTTATGTGAGTCCCACATATTTGACAAGAAGGAAGTGATAGTTTTAGGAGGAAAAAATAATCTCAGGTGAAATTTTAACTGTTGGATTCATTCAAATGTATTTCAATCGTAGATAGCGGGAGATAGATCTGAGATTCAAAATAATTGTGTTTTATAGTATAAATATATGTTCGGAATCGAATCCCAAGACGAATGAAAAACCCATACAACATACAGATTAAACCAAAAAAACTACTCTTTTCGTGAAACCTTATATTGCAGAATTATGGTTACACTTGCGAAATTGATTTTGACTAAATTTTGAAACCAAAATTTGAATTAAATTCTTATTTTTTATAAATTATAATTCATACTACTAAAATATTATAATTGCAATTTTACTATTTTCTCAAAATTATAATTTAGACTCCATGTTCTTATATTTTTTATTAATCTCCTTGTGTTAAGATTACACATACTTGTCGATTAAAATAAATACCGACAATTATAATTAATCGACATCTTTAAATATTTTTTAAGACCTTCCACCTAATTTATTTGATATATTGGATACAAAATACACTTGTAGGGTTTGACACAGTCAAAACTTATACAGCACCTCACCGCGAATAATCACCCACCACCTCCTTCGGCTCCTCGTCGTTCTCATCTATCAGGGAATGAATCTCAAAGTCACCATAGCACCGGGCGAGACAGGCGCCGTCAGTCCCCTAGTCCTCGCCCTCGACGAGAAAGGAGCCCATCGTTAGAATCATCATCCAGCAAGACACCAGGGCTGAAAAGCGAAGAGATAAAGCGTGGTAGGTCTCCTCGTCGGGTCCATCAAGAACCAGGACGCCAAGATATATCCACCTCTCAGAAGATTAGGGATCTAGACGCCCGCTTAGACGCCATCAACACGGGGGTCAGTGCCCTGATAACTGTAGACGCTTTGATTAGACAAACTGAACCACCTTTCACCCAAAGAATAATGAGAGCCAAGGTGTCATCCAGATTCAAACTACCTACTCAGCTCGGGATCTACGAGGGCAAGACAGATCCCATGGATCACTTGGATTCTTATAAAAATCTGATGTATCTCCAAGGATACTCAGATGAAGTTATGTGCAAAGCCTTTTCTGCTACACTGAAGGGTTCGGCGAGGTCGTGGTTCCGGAAGTTATCTCTTGGAACCATCGATTCATTTGGTGATCTGAGCAGACTTTTCGTTGCCAATTTCATAAGCTGCAGGATCAGGCCAAAAAAATGCATCCCACCTTTTCACTATCCACCAAAAGAAAACGGAGAACCTGAAAGATTATGTGAAACGATTTAATCAGGCCTATAAGTTGAAGATCCCAGTGACAAAGTAGTCGTCATGGCAATGATGGAGGGGCTTCGCCCAGGTCCCTTATTCGATTCTCTGTCCAAGAATATTCCGGAGACATTGTCCATTCTCCAAAGTAAAGCTGATAAATACATCACCGCGGAGGAATTGACCGAAGCCAAACGAAGGCGAAGAGGAAAAGATGACCATAAAAGAAAAGAGCCTGATACAAGGCGATCTAATTATAGGGACGATGAACGGAGGAGTAAGAAGCCTAATCAAGACTCGAGGAGGACCAATGACAAGCGACCTCGTACCCCACCTCGCCGCGCAGAATTGGTGTTACCCCCACTCAATGCTCCTATTGCTTAAGTTCTTACAGAGATTAAGCATGAAGAGTTCATCAAGTGGCCCTCAAAAATCAAAACTGATCCCGAAAGAGAAATAAGAACAAATATTGCGAGTTTCATCGAGATCATGGCCATAACACAGAAGATTGTTTTCACCTAAAGGAGCAAATAGCCGACCTCATCAAACGAGGGTATTTGAGAAAGTATGTTGGTGATCGTCCTTCCCCCAATTCACCAGAAAGAAGATACGGCAACAACCGACCTACTGCTGGACACATACAGGTAATCCACGGCGGGTTTGGATCGGGAGGTAGCTCGAATTCATCCAGAAAGAGACATGCCAGAAGTGCTGATAGGCCATCCAAAGTTTTTAATCTCTCATCGCCAATGGCCGATAATCCCCCACCAATCACCTTCAACAATGACGACTTGAGAGGTCTACACTTTCCTCATGACGACGCCTTGGTCGTTTCAGCCATTATCGCCAATTTCACCGTCCAAAGAATCTTGGTCGATAATGGTAGTTCAGCTGACATCCTGTTCATATCGGCATTCGACAAGATAAAAATAGGGCTTGATAAATTACATCCCTTCTTGACACCTTTGGTGAGATTCGGAGAAAATGTGACTCATCCGCTAGGGTGGGTTAAGTTGCCTGTTACTTTAGGAACAGAACCTCGCCAAACTACCGTTTGGCAGGACTTCATCATAGTAGATTTCCCTTCCCCCTACAATGCCATTTTAGGTCGCTTGACTCTGAGCGGGACTAGGGCGATCACCTCAACCTACCACCTAAAAATGAAGTTTCCCACTTCAGCAGGCGTGGGCAAGGTGCGGGGCGACCAGAAAGTGTCCAGACAATGTTTTATCTCGGCTATGAAGATCGAAACCTCCCCAGCACCGAATACGCAATAGCAATTACCGACCAACGATGGTGAGATGGAATCTCTGAGGGACGAGGTAGAACAGGTCGTCTTGATGGATTCCCGAGAAACCGAAAACACCAAACCCCTCGAAGAAACTACCCCGATCTCCATACATACGGAACATCCTGATCGCCACGTTATGATCGGAACAGAACTTACCAACGAATTGCGCAATGCTTTAGTGGAATTCTTAAAAAGAAACTTTGATATTTTTGCCTGGTCACAAGGCGACGTCCCAGGTATTGATCCCCAAGTCGCCATGCATAAGTTACATACCAATCCAGAAAATCCTCCAGTTCACCAGAAGAGAAGGAAATTCGCCCCCGAGCGACTGAGAGTTATTGACGAGGAGGTTACCAAACTCATCAAAGCTAAGGTTATCAAGGAAGCCCATTACCCGGAATGGTTGGCCAATGTCGTCGTCACCCCTAAAAAGGGGGGAAGTGGAGAGTATGCGTTGACTATACTGATCTCAACAAGGCGTGCCCAAAAGATAGTTTTTCCCTGCCAAAAATTGATTTAATAGTCGACGCCACATCTAAGCACGAGCTTCTTAGCTTCATGGATGCCTTCTTGGGATATCACCAGATCAAGATGTTCCCCCAAACATAGAAAAAACATCATTTATCACGGAACGAGGATTGTATTGTTACAAAGTCATGCCATTTGGTCTCAAAAATGTTGGGGCTACATATCAAAGATTGGTGAACAAGATGTTCAAAGAGCTGATTGGAAAGACTATGGAAGTATACATAGACGACATGCTCGTTAAGAGCCTCGAAGCAGACAACCACATCGCCCACCTTGAAGAAGCTTTCGACATTCTAAGAAAACACCGGATGATGTTAAATCCTTCCAAATGCATTTTTGGCGTATCGTCCGGGAAATTCTTAGGGTTCTTGGTAACCAAACGAGAGATTAAAGCAAACCCGGATGAGATTCAGGCTTTACTCAGAATGAGCTCGCCCAGAAATGTCCATGAAGTTTAGTAGTTAACTGGGCGAATTGCCGCTCTTAACCGGTTTGTTTCCAAATCAGCAGACAGATGTTTACTATTCTTCAAAATCCTAAGAAAAAATCAAAATTTTCAGTGGACAGAAGAATCGGAGAAAGTGTTTCAACAGCTCAAAAAGTATCTAGGATCACCTCCTCTACTGGTGGTGCCAACCACAGGCGAAGAACTATTCGTATACCTCTCCATTTCGCCCACAGCAGTAAGTGTCGTGCTCATCGCCTAATTCAAGATTGCCAGTTCATCGTAAGATGACGGAGGCATCTTGATCACCTAAATTCAAGAATGCCAGTTCATTGTAAAATGACGGAGGCATCTTGATCGCCAATTCAAGATCTCCAGTTCATCGTAAGATAACAGAGGCATCTTGATCGCCAATTCAAGAATGCCAGTTCATTGTAAAATGCTGGAGGCATCTTGATCGCCAAATCAAGATCGCCAGTTCATTATAAAATGACGAAGGCATCTTGATCGCCAAATCAAGATTGCTAGTTCATCGTAAGATGATGGAGGCATCTTGATCGCCAATTCAAGAATGCCACTTCATTGTAAAATGACGGAGGCATCTTGATCGCTTAAATTTAAGAATGCCAGTTCATTGTAAAATGACGGAGGCATCTTGATCGCCAAATCAAGATCGCCAGTTCATCGTAAGATGGAGGCATCTTGATCGCCAAATCAAGATCGCCAGTTCATCGTAAGATGGAGACATCTTGATCGCCAATTCAAGAATGCCAGTTCATCATAAGAAATGAAGGCATCTTGATCGTCTATCCAAGGTCGCCAATATTCAAAAACTAAGTAAAAGTACACCAGAACTAAAGTGATTCACATCGCCAAAATTAAAGTAATATTCATTTAAATGTGAAATTACAAAGGAAGAAATCATGGCATTTACATTCAAATTACATTATGATAAAGGGGGAGGGTTTTCGCCGCCTTGAGGATTTGCGTCGCCCTGAGGATTCGTATCTCCTTTTTTAACAATTTCCTCACCTCCCTCCCCTTGTACTTCCTCATCCTCTTCGGCGAGCAGGTCAAGATCGAGACGCATCTCCTCCAAGTCTATGGCGAGGTCGGGATGATGGTTGCGAAGCTGTCGTTTGCAGAAATCAAACCCTTCGCCAAAATACTTCAAGGAAGAAATTTCAACAATCTCGGAGAAATCCGACGAGGATTTAAATTCCTCAACAGCCAATTTTCCAGAGCGGTCAACTCTTTCACTCAAATCCGCGACTAGAATCCCAACCTTTCCCAGACTATCGGCGAGGGCGTCCCTTTCATCCCGAGCTCGCGCCTCGGCCAGTTGCTGCTCCAGATCAGCGGATAGCTTCTGGAGACGGAAAACTTCAGTATCCAAAGAGGTAGCTCGCCCCTGTTGAAGGGATGCCTCCTCAATGGTCTTCTTGCTTTTTACCGCCAATGAAGATCCAAATACAAGCGCCTGCTACAAACAAATCTTATCAGATCAAACCGAGCATGTTTAACAAGGATAAAACAAACGAAAGTTAGTATCGAAATAATACTTGGCTAAGAGCCTGAAAAAACTTTGAAGCAGTCTGGTCCAAAGTGAGTTGCCCCACCTTTTCTTGATCCGTAGGAGGGATTACTCCTCGGAGGATCTTCTCGGCCACGAAAGGGCTCCCCAGAATGGAGACCCTTGGACCAAGGGCAGTACCCAACGAGGGCGAGCTCCCCTCCCCAGGTCTAGAAGAGGTAGTGGCCACAAGATGGCCTGCCTGACCAGACTTCTTTTTGGGTTCAGGAGTGGGGGCTTGTCCTTTTCCTTTTGAATCATCCTCAGACTTCGCCTTCTTGCTCGGCAAGGTAGGAGGTTCTTCCATCGGGCGTTTTTCGCCAATTACCACTCCCTTAACGAGAGCAGGTTTTTTAGCCGAGCTCTCACCTCTAGCTTTCTCCACCCTTTCGCCGAGCTTCTTCAGGCTAATCCTCTTCGACGTAGTTGCAAAAAAAAATAAAATATCAGACATGTAAAAAATAACCAACAAGAATAGTAAGAATTTATACCATCTGATTTAAGCTTGGGGGTAGCTCGGAATCCGACCAGGATTTCGATGTCGAGTCCGAGCTCGATCCCAAAGCTGAACAAAATTCTAAGATAGGGTCTCGAATTTTTCCTCCCGACCATCTTAACAAAGTCAGGTCGGGAATATGAGGTACAATCCTCCTCAGTTCCTTCCTAACAGTCCCTAGGTATTCTATTGAGTCCTCT
The DNA here is from genome assembly GCA_030159115.1 of Actinidia arguta var. hypoleuca. Lineage (NCBI taxonomy): Eukaryota > Viridiplantae > Streptophyta > Magnoliopsida > Ericales > Actinidiaceae > Actinidia > Actinidia arguta. The sequence continues at coordinate 11,592,801 of BRYE01000009.1, read as the reverse complement.
CGGGGGTGGCCGCCTTAAAGGTATTCACCACAGGAAGGGCGGAACTCACCCGCTTCACTCGACGTCGATGACGTGCGCGACTTCTTGCCCTCTGTCCCTGATGCCATAGAACCAGGAGAGCAGAAAACCCGATGAAACGCCTTGGTTTTAAGAAGCATGGGGACCATGTAGCGCCCACGTTCCGCCACCGATTGTGAAATTTCATCAAAAAATTCCTGCTCATACCCGAGCAACGTGGGTAGGTGTTGCAGCGTTTATCTGAAAAGATACCCATGTTAATTCCAATCTTATTAATAAATATACCAAAATTATTGGCAGAATGAAAACCGACCTGGAACGTTCCATGACCTCGAAACCCTTGGCACTCTCTCTCGAGGTTCCTCGTCAAAGAGCTCCCAGCTATCCCCAGAGGTGAAAAAGAATTCGCTTTTCCACCCCATTCACGTTGATGGGGTATCCTTCGAGGATGGTTTTCTTGTACCTCGCCTTGAAGTAAAGCCACCCTTGGTCCGGTTTAGGGTTATTATTAAGGAAAAAAAATATTTCTAAACTCGAAAAGAGTCATTAAGTATTTATGTACACGCCACAACGACAAGGCACCAACTATACTTCGCCACGCGTTGGGGACGAGCTGAGTAGGACGGATCTTATAAAATAGTAAAATTAACCTAACTATAGAAGGAATGGGAAAACGAAGGCCCGCGGAAAAGGCTACCTCGCCAGGGCGGGAGAAAGGATAGTTTCATTCTCCTCAAGAAGTCTGAGTTGTACACCTTGAGGAAAGGAATAAGTCTCCCTAAGCATGTATAGTTCCTCGGAAGTCATAATGTTATGTTCTTTTCCTACGGAAGGATGAACATCACTTAAAAGGGCGACCTCAGGAGCGGATGGGTCTTCCATTGGCGATCTGGGAGATTGTCTTACTTCGTCAGTAATATATGACGAACCTTCTCCTAGATGATCAGATACCCACGAGGGCAAATAATCCAAATCTGATGGACTCACCTTAGACCTATGGGACATAAAACTAAAAAAAGAGAACGAAGGCTTGGTTACTTACTGTGCTAGGAAACGAAAGGAGACCACAGGCAGAGGCGAGGAGACTCAAAGCAGGAAGGGCGACCACAAACAAAATCGAGGAAAGCGAGTGATATTGGCTTGGTAGAAAAGGATGTAAATGAATAGGTGGGACCCCTTATATATAGGGAAAAATGACGGATAAGATCCATCTGCTTCAGTGGCCTAGATGGGGCGACCTTTTGAAATTCGAGCCCAACACCGCCTATCTCGCCAAAATTCGTCATTATGGTGCCGCCTTTTTCGCTCAAACTTCCCTGCAAAAATTAATACCCTAGTCCACGTGTCCAATCGAGAGAAGGGGTGCATTTAATGCGTGCCCACATGGGTCCATGACTTTTAATGCTTTAACTCAAAGGTCCTGAATGTCTCGGCGCTTTGAGTAGGGGGGCTACTGATGTGGGATAATTCGGACAAGTCCTGAATCTAATATATTCCGAGCAAGGCACGTCGCCCTGGTGTTCCGAACGCACCTTCCTGGTCGCCTCGTATTATTGAGATTGGGCTCCACTTTCAGAATATTTATTCCAGATCGCCATTTGGCGAGGTAGTTTGACTCGCCTGAGGCAGAGACGTCTCCACAGACTTGATTCTCCAAAAAAACTCTATCTCCACTAGAAGTCTTTTATCACAAGACTCCTCCTCCGTTACTCCTCCGCCCAAATTGGAGTCCTCCTCCTTGAAGAGTTCCACCTCTACAAGAGAACTGTCCCCAATAGACTCCAGCTCCATCACAACACCTGAGAATACGGACTGCTCACCAGATGGCACCCTCATACTAGTCTCCAGATTTTATTGGGATATCCTCCCATGCTTATCCTTCCGGGGAACTCGCCATGATTCACTGACACGGCTCAGTACTCCGTCTATATAAAGGTCGCTCCCCCACAACAAAAAGGTACGCTCAACACAGGCACCACATACATATTTATTATTGTGCTCGCCCACATTGCCTATAATTATCTCCTGATCGCCTTGGTCTGATTCATACGCCGGAGGGGTTTTGAGCGGCCTCACCCCGGACGATTACTTTTGCTCATTGCTGTGTAGGTCGCCCTAGCTTTAGCCGAGGTCCAGCGCCGAGGCCGAGGAGTAATTCTGACTGTTGGTTACTCTCCCAGATTTTTACCACAACAAATAGAGTTCTGGAGATTCTGTCGTGCAAGTGTAAGCCCATCGTTTATGGAGTTAGTAATATGAATTTTTGCTAGCGAGACTCAACTTTGTATTCTTTCAAACTCCCTCTCTCCAAATCCTAGTCACTCCCTCTAGGAGCCTCTCTCTCCGGCTGGTAGGGAGCGGAGGGGATTGTTAGAATATTAATTGCAGAAAATAATAATTTTGTAGAAAATTATGTTTTTGAAATCGGAAACTGAAAAGTTTATATAAAACTGAAACATAATGTGTTTTATATCTAAACAGAAATTAAAACAGAAACAGAGCTAAGAAAACAAATTTTGCATTTTTGGACAGAAAACAGAAACATAACTAAGAAAACAGATTCTGCATTATTTCCAAAACAGAATCTGGAAACGGAAAATGAATAGAAAATCAATACAGTATAAAGGAAATTATAAATACTGGACTTACAAAACCAAATGCAGAGAACCACAATTAAATCCAGGATTGCTTTACGAGTTTTTAAGCCTATAGTAAAAATTTTAACCGTTTGATCAAAAATTTATAATTTTTCAGTTCTTATTATTGAAAAGAATATAAAAATATAAAAAAATTATCTAATTTTAAAAAAAACCGTAAACTACAAACAAAAAAAATAATTTTTACTCAAAAAATTACTATTTTATTTCCTTTAGATTCCTCCCTGTCTCTGTCATTTTGATCTTGAAAAACAAGGTCGTCCAAACTGGGCCTTACTTGGGTCCAGTACTTGGTAGAGCAGGATAATGAGTCCAATTGAGTCTGATGATGGAAGTATTTAGAAGGGAACAGCAAACCAAGTGGGCCGCAACCTTAAGCCCACCAGTGATGAGTGACAATGGACGGTCATAAAAGTGGGCCCCAGGTTTACCTTCTAAATCAACGGCCAAAAGCCCACCATTTTTCTCCATGTGGTGCCGGCCCACGGACCTTCAAAACCTTTCTGATCAGGGGATATTTTGTGCTATATGCCAGTAAAATGTAATTTCCGGACGAAAAAAGAAAATTGATTTTATGTTAAGCATGAAAAGAAATTAGGATTTGTTTGGTCCAATTTTGGAATCAATCTTGCATAATGATTTTTTAAAAAATATTTCAGAAATTATTTTTAAAAACAAAAAATTTCATTGTTTTCATATACAAAAAACAATCTTTCAAAATTTTTTTAAAAAAATTCTAATATTTTTTCATTAAAAAATAAGTTGTTTTCTGAGAATTTTTTTAAAAAAAAGTTTCGAAAAACATCCACCAAACAAATTTTCCGAAAACTATTATAAGAATCTAAACCAAATAGGAAAATTACATTGACCTCTCTTAATGTTTTTGATAATTGCATACAATCACTATACGTTTAGTTAAATTAAAAAGATTTCTTCCTTTCTAACTCAAATTGTGGGCGTTTATTTTTACCCTCGGGCATTTCAGTCCACTATTTAATTGTGTTGGTCAGATGTTGTGCGTAAAGTTACAATTTCCCTATTATTAAGGAGTATTTGCTTCCCAAATTGGTGTGTGTGTGTGTGTTGGGTGGGTATTTTAGTGGAATTTCTTGTAGCCACAGAGTAAATATTTTTGACAAAAGCTAAAAACAAATGAGGAAAAAAAACATTCTTTAATGGACTAGTTTTTAGTCAACTTTTTCAAATATGATTTTATATAGAGAGAAGATGAACGGTAAACAAAAGACTTTTGACAAAAATGAAAACAAAGGACTAAATCGAGATGAGAAAAGAGTCGGACATGGCAAACGAATTTGGGTGTTTCATTGCAATTAAAGTCAACTTATTGCCTTCTTAGAAGTCTAAACAGGGGAAAGAAAAGAAAAGTAGTACAGCTTTGTTTTGTTCAATTGTTAGGACTAGTTTTGCAGCACAATTTTTTTAAAATTTATTTTTTAAAATAAAAAAATTATCATTTCACATATTTTTTATTTTTTTTTTGTAGAAATGAATTTTTAGTATTTGATTATATATTTTTATTCTTTTCTTAAAAATATGTTCATTTATAAGAAATTCCCAATAAAAATATTTTAAAAACCGTCAATCAAACAAATTTTATAAGACTTGTTCTGCAAATTTAATTCTAAAAAACTGAATCGTTTTTGATTATTTGATCAAATTTTTATATTTTTTTAGTTATTGTTGACAAGAAAAATCTAAAAAAATAAAAAAATAATTAATTTAGGAAAAAGTTTTTTAAAGACAAAAAAATATCATTTTTGTTCGACAAACTATCAATTTTTTTTTTCTTTATTGATTTTTTTTCTCAAATTTTAACGAAACATTTACATTTTCAAATTTCTCTCGTCAAGTGAAACCAAAAACATATAAAATTTTGATTTAATAGTGAAATAAGCTCACTAAAGACAAAAAAGAAATCAAAAACAAAAGATGAAAGTGTCTACGTTTTGAATTGATTCGTTTTAAGTAAAAAACTTTGACCAAATCGAATCTTACATTTTTTGAAATTTTAGGACCAAATCAATCCATCTAAAACTGGGAACCAATCAAATCTGAACCTAAAAATACTGATTCGATTTTGATTCCAAACTACAACTTTGGTAGGTAAATGTCCTACTGTAGAATCACTATATTACTTAATATATTTCATTCACTTCATATCCAAAAGCTAACAACTAAATAACAAAGAACATTTTCTCCCAAAAAATTATTTAATATAGTTAAACAATTGTTCAGAGACTATCTAAAATAATAATAACTATAATACAAGTTACAACTACGTTTGAATTCTAAATCTATCTCTCGCTATCTGCGGTTGAAATTCATTTGATTTAATCTAACGGTTGAGATTTCACCTGAAATTATTTTTTTCACCCAAAAATATAGTGTTCTTCTAATCAAAGGTATGAGACCCACATAGGTTCTTATCCAATAGATAATTTTTTTTTAAATATGGACATATATTTTACTCATTGAATCATTTTTTAGTGGGATCCACACCAAAAAAACTAAAACATCTCTCTTTCTTTCTTTTTTCTTTTTTCTTTTTTTAGTATTTAATAAATTTTTTTATTATTTAATCAAAATTTTATATTTATATTATTTAATAAATCACAATTACGTTTGAATTCTAAATTTATTTTTCTGTATTTACGATTGAAATTAATTTGAGTTAATCCAATGAATAAGATTTCACCAGAATTTTTTTTTTTTCACCCAAAAATATTATTTTTTTCTTATCAAATGTGTGGGACCACATAAATTCTTATCCAATAGACAAAAAATATTTAAAGATGGGCATATATTTTACTCATTGGATCATTTTTTAGTAGGATCCACACCCTAAAAAACTAAAACACCTTTCTTTTTTCATCATTTTTTTTTGTATTTAACATTTTTATTATTATTTAATTAAACTTTGATATTATTCTAAAAATATAAAAAAATTATTTAATTTTGAGATAATTTTTTTTTTATTTTTAATTAAATTTCTCTTAGATTAGATAATTTTTTGATATAAAAAAACTATATGATAGGATGATTTATCTCAACCATCAGAGTAAGTGACTCTAGGTTAAAATATTGGTGTACTATGGAATGCACTGAACTAGATCGTCGTAAAAAGTAATTCATATAAAACTGTTACTTAATGATGAAATCTTACATACGCTATTTGGAATTGGCTCTTAATCTTGAGAGATTGGTGAACTTAAGTTCTTTATATTGGTCGCTTTGATTTACCAATGAGTGAGGCTAATTGAGGTCAATACCTCAATATCTTGGATGGTCATTATTAGGTTCGTGGGAACACTTAATTTTTAAGATGAAATCTCACTATCTTCTAGGAAAGAGCGAGTATCTCTTGTAAGTTAATTCATTAATTTAGTCATTGAAATTCAGATTCGGTCTTTTCGATAAATTATTTATTGAAATAAATACTTATTATTTTGATAACTAAATGGAAAATAAATTATGAATCATAAAGGATGATTACAATACCCAGAAAAATGAGTTTTGATTACGGTAATAAAATATCGATAAATAAAATTTTAGTCTTTTTAATTTGGAGTGCAATTCAAATTATTTAGTATAATTAATTTGAATTTATTAAATTATTAAAAAGTTATGAGATAATTAGGACTTTTAGTATTTTAATTAAAACCAAACTAGGATTTTCTAATATCCCTATCCTTACCCTAATGTGAGACCTAGCCTATATATATGATATGTGAGCTACCAATCATTTTGATTTTAACTATTCTTAATAGAATTTTTTGAGAGAAAAATTTGAGAGTCTACACTCTAGAAGATTGGTTAGGATTGAGAAAAAAAAGAGAGAAGATTAAAGGGTCTAGGAAATTAGAAAAACAATCCTAAAGTGTTTAGGATTAAGATTTGATTAAAAACAAACTGTGAAAAAATTCTTCGTCAATAATTTGTCCGTTTTCAACTTGTCAAACTTTTTTTTGATTGGTCGAGTATTCTCTTCGATCGGTCGAGCTTTTCTTCAACCAATAGAACTAGTCTGCCGCAGCAAGAAAGTGCAGAAGGGAGGCAGATCTGACATCTAGGATTTAGACTTGATTTATCCTCATGTAAATCAAGGTATATCTAATTCTCTCGTGATCGATGTTTTATGATTTACGCGGGTTAAGATCTGAAAAGAGAAAATTTTAAAAATTATGCTTCCGTTGTAAGATACAATCTGCTTCAATTGGTATTAGAGCTACGCCATATTAATCCATTAATGTTGATGATAAAAAGAGTTTTTATTTTTTGTTTATCTGTTGCATTGTAAGTCTGAGGCATTTAAAAAGTTTAAAGAATTTCTGGCTAAAGCAAAGAAGACACTAGGTAAGAACATAATGTTGTTTTGATCTGATCGAGGTAGCGAGTACCTTTCTGGTGACTTTGATAAGTATTTATTAGATAAAGGAATATTATCTCAGTTGTCAGTACCAGATATGCCTCAGTAGAATGGTGTGGCTGAAAGAAAAAACCAAACTCTTTTAGATATAATAAGGTCTATGATGAGTTATTCTAATCTACCAAAATTTCTATTAGGATATACTTTAGAAACAACGGTTTATATTATGAACTCAGTTCTAACTTAGTATGTCCTTAACACTTCTGTAGAGTTATGGGCCCCAGTAAGCCTAGTTTACAACACTATAGAATTTAGGAGTGTCCGGCACATGTACTTAAGAGAAAGATTAGAAAGTTGAAAACTAAGTTAGAATTATGTTATTTCGTGGGATATTCTAAAGGAACTAAAGACTGGTTATTTTATGATCTCAGAGATTAGATAGTATTAGTGAGCAGTAATGTTGTTTTTTTGGTGGACGATTATATAATGAACTAGAAATCTAATGATAGGTTTGATCTTAGGGAGTTGTCCCATATTCTCATAGAGCCATTAGAAGGAAATTCTAATCAAATGGAGGAAATTGTAATTGTTGAAAATTGTATGCCCACATGTTTAAATATTTAATTATTATTTAGAATGATAATTTATTTTATCATACATTGGATATTGTTCTTATATATCATGAGATGATATGTCTCTAAGTTATCTATAGATACGATATATATATGTGTGTGTGTGTGTGTGTGTGTGTGTGTGTGTGTGTGTGAAATGAGATTTACACACGGGAGATATTAATTGTTGATCCTAATAACTTTATTTAGCTTGTAGTCAGTGATGAGTTTGGACATCTCACTTGAGAATACTATAATATTGTTAACCTCTATATGATAGGATAATTTATCTCAACCATCAGACTAGATCGCTCTAGGTTAAAGTATTGGTGTATTATGAAATCCACTAAAACGGATCTTCATAAGAAAGTATTCATATAAAACTGTCATTTAATTATAAAATCTTATATACGCTATTTGTAATTGACTGTTAATCCTAAGAGAATGGTAAATTCAAGTTCTTGACATTTATCACTTTGATTTATCAATGAGTGAGGTTAATTAAGGTCAATATCTCAGTATCTTGGGTAGTCACTGTTAGGTCATTGATAACACTTAATTCTCAATATGGAATATCACTCTCTTCTAGAAGAGAACGGATATTACTTGTAAATTAATTCATTAATTTAGTTAATTTCTCACCTTAAAATAAAGTCATCCTGGGTCCGGTTTGGGGTTATTATTAAGAAAAAATATGTTCCTAAACTCGAAAAGGGTCATTGAATATTTATACACTCGCCACAACGCAAGGGCACCGGCGATACTTCGCCAAGCGTTGGGGACGAGCTGAGTCGGTAGATATTATAAAATATTAAAATTAACCTAACGGTAGGATGAATGGGAAAACGAAGGCTCCCGAAAAAGGCGACCTCATAAAAGGCCACCTCGCTAGGGCGAGTTGAAAGTATGATTTCGTTTTCCTCAGGAAGTCTAATTTGTACGCTCTGAGGAAACGAATAAGTCTCCCTGAGCAAGTCTAGCTCCTCGGGAGTCATAATATTATATTCTTTTCCTACTGAGGGATGAATGTCACCTAGGGGGCGACCTCAGGGGACGATGGTTCTTCCATAGGCGATCTAGGAGAGGACTCCAAGTCTGATGGGCTAACTGTAGGCCTATAGGACACAAAACTACAAGAACAAGAACGAGGACTTAGCCGAGGTACTTACTGTACTAGAAAAGAAAAGACGACCACAAGCAGAGGCGAGAAGAAAATCGGAGCGAGAAGGGCGACCACAAATGAGAACGAGAAGAAAATTACAGCGAGAGCAGTGGTTTGATAGTAGAGAGAAAGGTATAAATGAATGGGTGGGACCCCCTATATATAGGAAATACCAATGGTTGAGATCCATTTGCTTCAACGTCCCAGATTATGCGACCTTTTGAAATTCGAGCTCAAAACCGCCTAACCTAAAGTTTGTTATTAATTTGTCTAATTTGTTGCCGTTGAGTTGAATTCCACTTTTAACCCCTTTCTCTTTCTAGCTTGCGTCTCCAAAAATTTTCTTTCACAATTTTCAATCCAATATATTTTTTTATGGGGAAATATTGAAGCTAGTATTTATCTTGATTTTGATGTGGGATGTAGATGGATGATCCCCATTATTTGGAATTTTCCCGAGTAACAAATAAATTATAATAATACAAACAAATAAAAGTTGGATCAACTCCAACTGATATATATATATATATATATATATACACACACATTTAAACCAGATGGTCTTTCAAAATATATGTGAGAGGATTGTATCTAAAAGAAAGGAAACGAGGATCAACCTCTAATCGCTCTTCGTGTGGCTTGAACCTGCATAAACCTTGATGAAAAGTTGGGTACTGGACTACAAGGCCTCGTTTGTTTGCCCGGACTAAGCGGGACTGGACAACGAATCTAGTCCAGTTCCGCGTTTGTTTACAAAAAATAATTCCGGACAAGTAGTCCGACATGACAAATAATCCCACATATGCGGGACTATACTGTCCCGGGAGGGAGGGTGGGACTCCTTGTCCGTGACTAAGCCTAGAGATAAAATTACTTTTCTGCCCTCATTAGTCCAAGTAGTCTGAGGACTAATAATCCGGAGAATATTAATCCGGGGACTAATAGTCTGGAGGCTATTAGTCCGGAGACTCCTTATCCAGTCCGGCAAACAAACGAGGCCCAAGTGTTGTGATAATTCTGGCTACTTTAAAACAAACCACAAAATCCTTTAAAAAAGGTTTCCTGGACTATTTTATCTATGAATTTGAATTAAATAAGATTTTTCTAGATTAATGGGATCTACCAAATTTAAAAATATTTCAAATATATTGTTGGATGAATGAAATTTACAAAGCCTGTAAATCTATTAAATATATTGTTAGATTAATGAGATTTGATCATATTTTTTACAAAATCATTCCCTATTTGTATTGTTTTCCCATTTTTATAAAAAATTTCATTCATACTTCGTATTCGGAAAACGCTTTCAAACCTTCAAGCGTGTGTGAGTGGTGTTTCTTTTGGTTTGACGGTTTTGGTCTATAAGAATTATTCTATTCATCCCAATTTATTTTGTTCATTTTTTCCATGTTGAACGTCGAGAGATGTTTGTTCATTTTCAAAAGCTAACTACTAAAATACAGTAAAATTCTTCTTTTACCTACACTTTTGAATTACAAAAAAACTATAAATGGTGCGTTTTATATAATGCATATTCACATGATGGATGTCACAAAAATGTAAGTCCCAACAATTATAAATATGCATTATACAAAATGTATTGTCCTAACAAAAATTCTTCAATTAATGTCACATGTCCACTTTTTATTTTTAGGGAAGTTTGGTTCACAAGCAAAAAAATATTGGCTACATCCAAACGAATACACAAGTGAGAAAATATTGGGCCAATATATAGAGATCAAAACGCCTCAAGGTCCAAATCAGAAGCCCGAAGTCCAAATCTAGCTCTGGTCCTCGATCCTTATGCCTTGTGGGTGACTAGACCATACCTTTTTCGCCAAGGGTCAAATCTTTGAACGGCTCTTTTTCCCTACTGCAACAGGTCAGTGACTCTCTCTCCCTCTCCCTCTAACTGGATCTTCATAATTCTAGCTTATCAGACCGTTACACTACGCTCCTTCTCTCTCTCTATATATATATATGACGGGCGCAAGTGTAGCCACCAGCCACTGTAAGAGAGCGATAAAGTTGGGGCTCTCTCTCTTCCGCAGAGGCTTCAATTCCTCCAAGTGGTTCGTCTCTCTGGCTCCCTTCTTTGGTTTTTGCCACAAACTTGTCTTACAAAAACCCTAATTTGAAGAAATAAAAATTCGAATGGATCATGCGTTTAATTTTTACAAAAATATAAGAGGTTTAACTATATTTTGGTTTGTGAATGTGGATTAGAATTAGAAGATGGAGGCTTAATGGCAAGTTTGGTCCTTAACGTATATTCTTTGTCGTATTGTGATCCTCAATGTATCAATTGTATTAATTTCGTCCTTCATATTTGAAATGTATTTTTAAATGATCCTTACTCCCAAAGTTATCTCATTTATAGTGAACTTTTTTCAAAATTTGATCAAAATTTTTACTTTTCAGGTTCGTCTTGAATATAGGAATCGAAAAAGTAAAAAATTACCATATTTGAAAAAAAATTCAGAATATAGTCATTTTTTAAAAAAATTCAAAAAAACTTTTTTCAAATCTGAACTTTTTTTCAAATATAGTCATTTTTTTTTACTTTTTGATTCCTCTTTTCAAGACGAACCCAAAAAATAAAAAATTTTGACCAAATTTTAAAAAAAGTTCACTAGAAATGAGATGGCTTTGGGAGTAGGGACCATTTAAAGACACATTTCAAATATGGAGGACGAAATTAATACAATTGGTTCATTCTAGACCACAACAAGATAAAAGATACACGTTGGGGACCAAACTTATCATTAAGCCAAAGATGGGTTTCAAATCACTTGTAAGTCAATTTCAAATCAATGTTGAAATCAATATATGTACTATCAAATTTGAATTTAGCTATGTTCTTATGGAATAGAGTTGGAAGAAATTATTTCTTGAATAACAGATTCCAAATCACTCATGAGTTCATTTCGAATGAATGTAATAAAGCTCCAAATTCAATGTTGAAATCGATGCATACTATGGAATCTAAATTTTGGCTATTCTTGTTGAATAATTATGTCAAATTGCTTTATTTGAGTTATGTATCTAATTGGTCCTTCTCGTTTCTTTGATTTTAGCAAGATAATGGGGAAAATGGCGGTGGCGAGGATAAAGTTGCTGAGAAATAAGAGAGAGGCGGTGATCAAGTAGATGGGCGTGACATTGCCTTGCTTCTTCAGTCTGGTCAGGATGCCACTGCTCGCATTCGGGTAGTTCTCTGTCTTTTTTTTTTTTATCTCACACTTGCTCCTGATTTTCCTGTTCTCATTTTATCTAATTCTCATATTTATATTAATTTATCTGGATTGTTCCTACAATTGATTTTGGGTAATTGCTCTGTGCAATGGAAACCACAAATTATGCTCTCTCTTGATATATACCTTTTTTTTAAACTCAGTATCCGACCCAAGAACCAATTAATTTAGGGATCATCTCACTGTCCACTAGCAAGAGACTCAATTGAAGATGGAAAAATCTTCACATGTACTTGCTCAACTCAAGAATTGATAGCACTTAGGAGATTTCGAACCTAATACCTTGAAAGACAGCAGACCTCTAACTCCTAAGTTTAGACCACTGAGCCAACCCTTGAGGGTTTTCATTATATACTGATTATCGGCGTGTTTTGATGGATATATTTATATCCCCCAATTGATTTTGGGGCAGTAGAATGCTTCTTCGTTTTTAAAAAAAACTTTGAATTTAGTAGAAGATTTTGTGGTTGTTCTTTACACTTACTGAAATTAATGATATATGTTGATTTCAGGATTTAAGAGGATGGCCTTGGGACATTAGAATGCTTATTATTTTTATTTTATTTTTTGCTTTTACTTTGATTTTAGTGTAACCTTTCGTGGCTTTTTTCGACACTAGTTGAAATTACTGGTATATCTTGATTTTACATTGCCAATATAAACAGAATGGAAGGAATCAAATGCCCAAATGATCAATTTGTTTGCAAAATATAGATTGCATATTTGATCAAGTACTAGTATTTTGAAAGGTTTAGACGATTTTCAATATTTTTGTTGTTATGAAGCAAGTCTAAGAACAGAACCAAACTGGGGTTGCAATCTATATAATTGCTAGAAAAGTAGAATTGTTCTATGCGATAGTACGTTGAGAGTGCCACTTTACACAAAAAAGGTTCTTTAAATATCTACTTGTTTTGCTTTCCTTTATAGAGAATCACTATTTATAGAACAAATCAAAGTACAACTACCAAGATACTTTGCTTGGTAAGCTATT